>QTSX02002944.1:0-286224 GCA_014839935.2 Entomophthora muscae
CATGCAACTCATATATTTGATTCTTGGCTTATTAAAATAGAAAAAAAGGGTTTTTAGCAAAAATACAGTTAATAAAAATAAGATTTATTTTTATTATTTGTATATTTTACACACTTAAACTTTTAATCAGTAAACTAAGCATTATATTAATCTTCAAAAAACATAAGTTTATGGCTTAAATGATACCAAAGAAGTTAAAAGTCTTTAAAATGCTTAAGCTGGCGCCTTGGCTTAATCTAACAAATAATGACCCAAATGGAGCATTGGGTGGGCAGTAGTAGTCAAAGGCTTTGGTTTTATCAACTGGAGTCTGACTATCTATCCCAGTATAGGGGTGCTGATGCTTGGATGTATGCAGATGAAAGAGTATCAAAAACAGGTATGGAAACAGATTGGTGAACCAAAGGTTCATAACAACTTTATTTGGTAAGGATGACAATACAGAACTTTTTCAAGTACTTCTGATTTATATACTTACTCACATGCAGGTGCCTCTGGGTATTTTTCTGATGCTATCTGTGTGGCAAGGCTTGGCATTTCAGGTTCTGCTGTTTGGTTGGCTGCTTCATGGTTATTTTTGGGGTTTTCATGAACAGTTGTTTGGCTTTTTGATGGTCCATCTTGGCTTGGCTGGTCATTGATTTTGGCAGGTTTGGCTTCTGGGGTTTTGGGGGTTTTCCCAATTAGATCACCATTTTTGGACTGGCTTGACAGGCTCTCTTGAGCCAAAAGAACTTGATTAAAAAAGGGGTCCCCAATTGGGGACCCCAAATTACTTAATGAAGGGTAGGCTTGGTCTGGGTTTACTGGGCAGCTAAAAATAGCCTGCCCAGGCCCAGCCTAACCCACCAAGGCTTGGGCATAGCTTTTGGGGTCCAAAGTGGGCCCCTCAGCTGCCACCAGGGCAAGAATGGTTCCCACATCTAGATTCACTTTGAAAAGCAAAAATCCAGGTGCAGGTGAATCTCTCCCGCCCGCTAACCCTGCCTGGTGGCTATGAGCGGATTCAATTCCCGCCCGGGGGCTCGAAACTGTTACTTTTGTAACAATATCTGTGATTTGAAGTGTATAATATTGTATACTTTCTGGGTTTGGATAATTTTAAATTTTAATCACTTTTTTCTCTAATTATGGTTATTGAGATTGAATTTTTAGTTGTGGTGGAGCTTCTTTATTTGAGTTGGTGTTTCCTAGTGTGCTTAGTGTACATTAAACTTTGGATTCCAGTTGCTCTAATTAATATCTGAGTTTTTATAGTGGCATTCAAAAGTGATTTGAAATTTGGTTCTTGGATTTGACAATTCCGCAATTCCAAAAAATATAGTAAACTTAATGAAAATGGTTAATGGATTTGAACACTTCAAATCTGATTCCAGTTAATTCATTTTGTCCATTGGAAATATGCAGTTTGACTTGAAATTTGCTAAGTGTCTATGAGTTCCTGCATTTTTAAAAATTCAAATAAAAGTACAAAAAATCAATTTAATTAAAAAAAGGCCTTTCCACAAAAGTGATTCAAATTTGGACCAAGGATTTGACAATCCCACATTTTTATGTTTAGGTTCTGAATTTACAGTAAACATATATTAGTCAGTTTAGAATGCATGAACTCAGTCTAAAAACAAAATCAAAGTGGATCTAAATACATTGTAATTTAATATAAATTTCTTAATTTTTGATTTCATTTTTAGACTGAGTTCATGCGTTCTAAACTGACTAATATATGTTTGTCTCAACAGGTTTGAAAACTACTATACTGTACCTTCCATTTGATTTATTATCATAACAAAAATGGTTATTTGAATGTCCAAATCCATTTTCTAATTGATGAGTATGCTCAAATTTCAAATTGATTTATTTTCTAAGTCAGGGTTCAATTCTTTTGTCAATTTTCTTTGCTTTGATGTATTAATTGGCTTCAAAACTTTAATCAGTTGTAAATCAGTGTCTATAGCAGCTAGTAAGGATATCAAAGTAGCATTATGATTG
Organism: Entomophthora muscae; assembly: GCA_014839935.2. NCBI lineage: Eukaryota > Fungi > Entomophthoromycota > Entomophthoromycetes > Entomophthorales > Entomophthoraceae > Entomophthora > Entomophthora muscae. The sequence continues at coordinate 1,990 of QTSX02002944.1, forward strand.
TATCAAACAGCAGAATTCATACAATACTTTTTCATAAAGCAGTGTAGGTCAAGATGTTTAATAACACTCTTTTTCAGTTTTAATCTACAAATTCTGAAGTTAGATGATTTTCACAGATAAGCTGCTTTGTCATGGTTGCAAGAATTGAACAACCATTTTAAGAATTAAGGATTAAATATAAATTTATCAGAGTCTAAGTGGCATATATATTATAATTTGACATAATTTAAGCCACATTTCACTGGATTCAAAATTCATGCTTTCAAGGATGCATATTAAAATATCCTTATGTGATATTCTACTAAATAAAACCAAAGTACAGAAGGTGTGGTTCTACTTATAGCTTTATTTGATAATGGAAATGATGACAAAAATTGAGCAAAGCCTCTATTTACACTACTAATATTCATGTCAATTCTTAATGACATAATGCATGAAATAGATATAATAAACTATATAGGTGCACAAGAGGTTCATTCACCAATTCACCAATCCCCATAATTTAAAAGTATAAATTATGATAAATTGGCATTGATACAGGAAACCTCTTAAAATCTATCATAATGCAAAGGATTACATGTAAAGGTGAGCCAAATAAAGCTTTTGGCTTGGCCATCGACTTTAAATTTAAATAATATGAGAAAGCAATTCAATTTGATACCTTGCGGCTTGATCGCACTCGAGGTGACATTACAGACAGACTCGCTTTATTTATATTGATGGGTACAAAGTTGAATGTCCTTCTTTCTCAGCTTGTTTTGTAACAGTTAAGGCTAAAATGGCTCCTGCAATTAACAAGCCTTTGAATCTCAAGTATGTCATCGATTGCTCTGCTCCCGTCAAGGACAATGTCCTTGATATTGCCGCATTCGAGAAGTTCCTTCACGACCGCTTGAAGGTTAACGGCCGTACCGGAAACCTTGGTACCAATGTTAGTTTTTCCCGTGCGGATGGAAGAATCGTGCTTTCCTCAAAGATCCCCGTTTCTAAGCGTACACTGAAGTATCTCTCTAAGAAGTTCCTCAAAAAGAATAACCTCCGTGACTGGCTTCGTGTTGTTGCTTCCAACAAGCAGAGCTATGAGCTTCGTTATTTCAACATCTCTCAGGATGACGATGAAGATGATGAAGAATAAACACATTCTCTTAGAACTGGTAAAAATTACAAGTAATATTATCTAAAAAAGTAGTCTCCCCATGCAACCCTACCTAGTCTGTATAGTGACAATAAAAACCCGAAATATTTTGGTAGCCTGGTATTCCCTCTTTTTTTGGTGATAATTTAGTTGCACATAACTTAACAGTTTTTTCTAGCATTTTTTTGTAAAAAAAGTACAGGGATAAGTAACTATTATAATCAGTACAAGTAGTATTACATGTCACCAAATCTTTTTTCTATCTTTTTTAGCAAGTTTAAAAACTATATGAAATAGAGATCAACTAAAGCTATTTTGAATGCTTGAATGTTATTTCATATCTCAACTAGCTTTCTTGCGTTCTGGTTTGTTGCAAATTTATGGTATTATAAAAGCTAAGCATTTTTAAAAATGCTTTATTATTACATTTTAATCTACAACATCAACTCAATCCATGCATTATAGTATTATAAATCACTTTAATGAATGAAAGATGCTAGGTATATCTAATATTATTTGTTGATTATACATTAAAAATTAGTCATAATACGATTTTAGAGAATTGATAGTTATGTATTGTCACAACTGCCTCTAGGCCAGTAAACTCAGCAGTTTTTAATCTGGTACTGTTATCTGAATCTAGTTTAATTAGTTGAATAAGTAGATGTCAATGTAAAACTATTTGAATTTATCACAAAAGAATACAATTATTTTTATTTATATATGACATAACTAGAATTGTAGTTTCAAGAGGGAAGCACCTTTATCCATTTATCAGAGTATCTAGTCATAAGAGCACAACACAAGAAAAAAACTGTGAGTACTGTTTTCTTTTAAATAGAACTTTATTAAAGCTCTTAAAGAGTGGCAATAAAAGGACACAGCCTTAGAGAATTGGTGATTGTGTCACTTTGTGGGACAGAGACTGGCAGTGACATAGGAAAACACCATTGAATTACATTAGATGATATCCTAGATAAATATGACTATCATCTTCATTAGCCTGGCTGCACCAGAAAAAAAGATGTGAGTGCTGAATAATGCCTTTATTTTAAAAAATAAAGAATTTTATGGTTTGTGATGTGGCTTCAGAAAAAAGTTTTTTACCTTAGGTACTATTTTTAAAGTAAATTAGCTGAGCCAAGAACTTTTCAAAGATTGATCCTGCTGTTTTGACACTCTCTGCTGAGAGATGGCCTCATCCTTTGATGATATATTTGTGTAGAGCTTGTCAGAGTCTCATGATCTATACTTAAACATTTGCTGTTGAGGTAAAAAACAGCAGAACATTGCTTTTGTCTGGCTTGGCATAGATGACAATGATCATGATATATTGTTATATCTTTGTAAGTGTAGAGAATTGTTGACCAGGGAATTAGAAAACTTAAGTCAGTAATAATTTACCTTGTTTAATTAGATCGGCTGTTTTCAAAACAGTGAGGTCAACCCCTGGCAAAGTTTCACACAAGAGACACTGTGCCACTCAAACTGACTTTCCCACTACTCAAAGCCAAATGTGAAAGCCATCTCAAATTCCCAAACAAGGCAATAATAACCACTGACAATATAAATCCAAAGGGTAACTCAATTTAGCACTTGACTCATTATCAGGATCAGCCACCTCTCTTCTTTATCTAATTGATTGATCATCTCAATCTTGTTCTTCTTAAAATAATTCACACAAACTATATAATCACACACATTCTAATAAAGATATTATCTAGTTTACGTTTTCCCCCCTTGTAACTCTGCTAATACAGCACAGTTATAACACTGAATTGCTTAAATTAATTTTTTTACATGATATAATTAATTATACATTGGTGATATACACAGTTGAGGCACCTGTAATAAATATCATTAGCACTGAGGCATCACCAGCCCAAAAACCAAGCACCAAGGCACCAGCAAGCTGGAAAATTGGCTGCAAGAGCTGAGTTCAAATCCAAAGTAAAATTCAAACCCTGGTTCAAATTTAATTAACCAATTATACTGAATGAAAAATAATTAACCCATAGTTGAATACAAATTAAGCTGCACAAAAACGGCAAGCAAAATTTATATTCCACAAAATCATATAAAGAATTTTCTTGGTATAATTATTGATAAATTGATAGATAGCAACCCTTAAGGCTGCTCAGTTGTAGTCATTCTGGATCACCAGTTGTCATGATAGAAGAGAGCATCCTTGTGCTAGGTGAAAAATGTCACACTCCTGACTTACTATATAAGTTAAGACAGAAACCACCAATGAAAAAATTGTGATAGTGTGCTGGAATGTCCTAAAAGATTTTTCTAGCTGCTATCAAAACAACATTTTTTATTTCTATATAAGAGGCTGTCAAGAGTGTCTAGGAAAATAATTGAATCTTGCCTATTTCTATAAAAACTAATAAAGTACAATTTATTATAATTCTTTAAGTGGTTGATGTTATCCAAACTCTCATATTTTGTTGTGTTACAAGGACATATACTTTAAAACCACACAAATATTGTAAGAAAGTCTTAAACAGTTAATTTATAACAAATGATGCTTGCTACAGGGGGCTCACACGCTTTCATCACATGAACTCTTCTAATTTGAACACTATCTATGTTTTTTTCTAAGCTCTGACTGGTTGTAGTGAACAATACTCTCAATTTCTCATGAAAATCAGCAGCATAGAGAGGGATATACTGTTCAGAAAGCAAGAAACAGTCATTATCATGAAGGATTTTTCTCTTCTCTCTGTCACACACTACATTAAATTGTCTGTTTTTTTTCTTTAATGTTCTGTCAAAGTTGATTGCCAAGCTGTGATAACAGTAGCTTTCAACATTATTACTGATTACCAGTCAAGTAAAAAGCCTGTCAAGATTCAGCTTTTTTTACTGCTACACAAGAGCCCTGTAACTAGTGGCTGCCTTCAGAAACTTTTTTGTCACCAAAGCAAGAGAACTGAAAAGTTTTTTGCAGTCAAGAAAACTGGCAAATATATCAAGAGTTTGTATATCCTGCACTAAATTAGTTTCTAAAAATACAGGCAAATCATCATATGAAAATCTGTGACCTGGTCATCTATGTAAAAAGACACAAGAGTTATCAGGAGGATCTTGTTAACAGCTGAATATCAGTTTTAATAAAATACACACCTAAACTTAAGCCAATAAAACCAACCAAGCTCTTCTAGCACAACAAATCAATGACTTGATAGCTCAGTCAAAACACATATGTCTTTTGTTATTGAATGAGCTATAAAAAATTAAACAACTAGGGCCCTACTGTAAATTCAGAACCTGAACGTAAAAATGCGGGATTGTCAAATCCTTGGTCCAAATTTTGAATCACTTTTGTGGGCAACTCGGCTGAGTGAAAAATAAAATATTTAATAAAATTAACCATTTAATTTGACTTTTTTTAGGTTTATTTAAATTGGCTAATTTTGAATCTCTTGAGCAGATAACTCAACTAACAAAAGACAAAACCCAACAAACAAATGCGGGATACATGAATCAGAAATGCAAGATTCTTATGTACAATTTGAGATTTTCTGTATTTCAAACAAATCATAGACATCATGTGAAAATTAACAAATCTGAAATTACAGGATTGTCAAATCCAAGAACCAAGTTTTAAATCATAATTGCAAGGAATTTGAAATAAATATAATTTATGGGTGTCTCAAAAAGGATGCCAAAGGATCTAGAGTGGATTTGTGCTGATTCTTTTAGGAATCACAGGCATTCTCAAAAATCACCCTATTCTATTTTAGGTTGGCTAAAATTTAGATTGTAATATTCACAAAATTGACATATATAACAATAAAATTGACTAAAATATACATTTCTCTTCTTGAGTTTAAAATCATAATAAAATTTTTATTATGTCTTCTTTTAACAACAACTAAGTCAACGAGCTGTTCCCTGGCCTTGACAAAATTATGCAGGGCTACACTGGGCCTCTTAACGGTGAAGCCTCTGTCTATGGCCACTCCCAACCTGCAGGCCTCTCCACAAGCACCACAAAGGAGTCTGTTTTTCCCCCTGCAACTTCCAGCATGGCTCTGTTTGCCCACCATGCACAGGCAGCTGCCAACCCAAATCCCTTATCAGCAATGGCATCTGGAATCAGCCATTTTAGCCATGGGGTCACCCAGAGAGGCCAGAACCCCAAAACAGCCAATCAGATGGCATTGACAGTTCCCAAGATAGACACATCCCTCCCCCAGCCAATCAGCCTGCAGGACACAGAAAAAAAATTGATCACCCTGGAGATTGTTTTTGAAATGGTTGAAAAGTGAGGCAAGCTTATGTCTCTTGGGGAAATTGCGGCCGCAATGGGTTTTGCAAAGTCAACTGTGGCTGCAACCCTGAGAGCCCACGCCAACTGTGGTCCCCCTACCAAGAAGACCCCAACTGGTGCCTGTTCTTCAACTGAAGGTGAAAAAGCCCACCCTCTCATGATGACTATTATGAAATGTGATCTGCAGATGCCCCTGGTCCAGGTACGTCTCCAGTTGGGACTCCACAGCATCTTCACCAACAAAAGAACAGTGAATTCATGGATACACAGAGTTGTGGTTGCCGCCAGAATCCTACCCAATCAGGTTCTTGGTGGCCCCATTTTGATGGACACTGACCCCTACAATTCAACAATTATTAATTTTATCAAAGGAAGGGCAATGAGGGCCCATAATGACGTCATCTTCCTATCATACGCTAAGATCTCAGCCAGTATCCAAGACTTTGGAGAGAAGCGCATCCAATCTGACGTGTACAAGCGCGGCCCAATCTTGTATTGTTTTGTTGGGGTTTTATTGGCAGTTTTCCCATTGGGCGTCAATTATTACTTGGCAATATTGAACACTGCAGATGGGTATACCTACCAGACAGAGCTCAAGGCCATGCTGGAGGAGTGGGCCACACAAAACACCGTGCACACAGTTATACTGAGTGCGGAGATAGAGCAGCGGGAATGGGCTACCCAAGAAATCAGGGCTGTGGGACATACCTGCTGGTCCTACCCCATCAACTACACTGACATGCATCTTGCAGATGTATGTCTCTACAATTTTGGTTCCACCCTCAGGCACTTGAAGCCTGCCACCTACAACAAACTATGCACCCAGATTGATAAGGGATATGAGCTTTTCCCTTCTGCGTCTGTCCAGGACTTATTTGATCTCATCATCTTCCATGCAAGTGATAGTGAGAAGTCCAGAAAGGACCCCCGTCTTCCCTCACGCCAGTCCATCTGTTTTGTCAAGCCAGTATATGTGATGGAAGAAAAATTCAAGCAATTGAAGCAATCAGCTCTTGCTGCCCCTTCCCAGTCAACAAACCCTGCCTCCCCAACCCCCCATCAAGCCACCTGCTTCTAACCCTGACTCTCAAACCACCACCCATTCCCTTCCCACTATCTCTGATGCCGCCCCTTTCACAGGCGCAGATGAAGGCAACATTCATTCTGCTCATTCCCTTCCCTTCCCGTCCTTCAATTAGTAAATAAATCTTTTCTTTGTGATAACTTATTAAAATTGATATCTCTCTTTCAATTCATAATTATTAAACTTTCTTTTTACATTATCAGCATTTCCCATAATTAATACAATGTTGTACATTTTACAAATAGCTTAAAATTATGAGCATACATATTTTCATCATCATTAATAAATTAAAGACAATAAACGTAAATATTGGATTAAAATATTGCAATTAGACATCAACTCTTGATATTTTGGTATTATGTGCATAACTCAATGTATTTAGTTTAATAAAATACATTGTAAACTTGGCCTTTTTTCATTGTAATTTATCAAAATGGATTGTGTTTATATTAGAGAGCCATTAACTCTTAGTACAAATATTGATACATAGTGCATTTTACAGTCTGTATATTTACCTATTGGTAATATTTCTTAAACTTTTCAGTTGGATTTTACGAGATAATAATAATGTAATTTGTTAATTAATGACAGTAAACTGTAATTTATTAACACATTACATTATTATTACCTTGTAAAATCCAACTGAAAAGTTTAAGAAATATTACCAATAGGTAAATATACAGACTGTAAAATGCACTATGTATCAATATTTGTACTAAGCGTTAATGGCTCTCTAATATAAACACAGTCCATTTTGATAAATTACAATGAAAAAGACCAAGTTTACAATGAATTTATTAAACAAAATGCATTGAGTTATGCACATAATATCAAAATATCAAGAGTTGATGTCTAATTGCAATATTTTAATCCAATATTTAAATTATTGTCTTTAATTTATTAATGATGATGAAATATATGTATGTGTTGAAGATAGTACTATAAAAACCAGTTTTTTGATGGAATTCAAACAATATGTCAACAATCTATAACTTGATCAACAAATTAGAAGCACACCTACAAAAGGTTGTTGAGATAGAAAGAAATATCAGGGAAATAGTGACAGGGAAGCTGGGTAACAAGGGCCAGCCACTAATACAGTCAAAAGAAGATGCTCTGGATAAGTTGGGAAATATTATAGATGAAAAGAATAAAGAAAAATTACTTAATCTACAGGGAACTATTTTACAAGTCTAGAATTCAACAACACAGCCTACAATTTGTGGGAGTTCTGTCAGGGGGCCAAAGAAAACAATAAGAAGATCAAACTAATCAAAGGAACAGAAATTCAAAAGGAAATCAACACCAATGAAGAGGAAACTGACCAAATGGAAACAGATGAAAATGAAACACAAGCAAGAAGCAAAAGCGCATCAAGAAATACAGAAGCTTTATCAAATAAAAATCAAGAGAAAGCACAAGTTGCAAGAAAAATAAGAGAAATTAAGCCTAAGAAATTTAATGAAGAGCATCCAACGCTCATGAAGTTTGCCAATATGGCGCCTGTGGCTGAGGGGGCCACAGGGGAAACAATCAGTAAGTTTTTTTATGTTTAACTTATATTTATTTTAGTTATCACCAGGGATGGGGATGAGGTTGCAGAAGTGGCGGCTTTTACGCCAAGTTGGTTTTATGGGGGTTACTAGTCACTGGTGGCCCCTATAAAACAAATAAATAAAAAACAAACAAATAAAATAGTTTAACAGAATATGAATATGTTTTTTAATAGTGAAGCTCAAAATAGGGAATATCAACCACCCGCGGGGTGCTTGCCATGGATAAGGGAAGCATACAAACTAGGATCAACAATCAAAATCAAAGAAATGAATGAAATTTGCGGGGATATAAAACTGAACTTCAATGAATACATATATGAAAGCATTCAAAGGTTTCCCTTCACAAATATCAACAAATACAAAAAAATTTAATAAAAACTGACTTTCAAATTGGAAATAAATATTTAAAATCTGCAATTTTTAATGAAATTTTTAAAGCTCTATCAAACAAAGTAGGGGATGCAGTCCTCTGAATAATTTTAAGCCTTTATTGATATTGTTTGCCAAGGCCTGGGGGGCTGATACAAGTTGGGCGCCCCCCGGAACCCTCTTCAAATTTAACCAAACATCCTATATTAATAGGCTAGTACAAAATTTCAAAAAATTGTGCATGTTCTCAGAAAAGTATACCTTGCAATAAATCCACGTTGCAGTGTACCTGAGAATCCTGCTCCACTGCATATTGAAAGCCAATGTGGTAAAATTAAAAGATGTACCTATTCAGATCAACATATGCCACATAGACCTTGACAGACAGAAGACACCACAGGGATATAGGACAGTTGAGCACTTCCTATATGACTCATTTGCAATAGCAATACTATACGGGTACTATGTGCCCCCCCAAAAATCTCCTAGTCAATTATCTCACCCAATTGCCTTTTATAAGACATTTGGCCACCACCGGGGTGCTGAGCGTCACCCTTCTAGCAATTGGCGCCAGAGTCATCCACCACATACAGAAGAGTATGTGGTCCCAATTGGACGCATTAGCAGAAAATTTGATTTTGGGGTATAATTCCCCGGAATAATCACATTCCCCTAATAAATCATTTTCCCTTGCAACTTAATTTTTTTTATTTTTTTATTTTAAATATTAAAATATTCACTGTTAAAAATCTTTAATATTGACATATTTAATATCAAATATTTTGATATTAAATAAATCAAAATTTAATAAAATTGTTATATTGTGATTATTTCAACTTTAATATTTAACTTTTAAGATTTATAATTATAATTTTACTTTTAATATTTTAATTTTTATTTTAAATTTTAGTATGTAAATTATAATATTAATATATCTGAGTATATTAAAAGATATTAGTTATAGTTGACAATACATCAAATAAAAAAGAATTAAAAATGTTTTTATTTACTACTTGTCAAGTACGGGTCCATTTATCACAAAGATAACCATGGAGAATTGAATTTATCCGCATCATGCGGCCCACTCCACTATTGTTCTAAACAAATGATTGTTTAGAACTCAAATTACCTTTCCCTTGTAATGTGATTTGTTAAACATATTTGATATGCTTGACCCACGTCCTAAGTACTAATTAGTAAGCAATACATGAAAATCATTGGTTTCCATGTCATGTGGCTATAGTGGCACTAAAATAACAAGGATCAGATGATGACACGTAAGGTCCAATTTGTGGCTTAAAAAAGCCAAAGTACCATCAACAATTCACAATTATTTAAATAAAATAATTCTATTTCTATCTTTTTTAATTTATTCATTTGTTAGCGCAACAGTCAATATGATATTCAATGCATTAAAATAAAAATATATTCTTCATACCTAGTATAATTAATTTTACTTACCTTTTCTATGTATTCTTAAGTGTCTATAATACATTCAAATGTCACATTATTATATATAAATAATAATTTTTGAGTCCTAATAAAAATAAAATAAATAAAAATAAAAACAAATAAAACCCGGAGCACCCATTAATCTGATTGGCTCGGAGGCCAGGGCTTTTGGAAGAAAGGATTCCAAGTGCTCATAGAAATCTGCCACCACATCAGGTGGCATTGCAAATTGGCTGATCTCAAGAATATTGAATAGATCCTCAGTGTCCTGAGGAAGGCCTTGTTTCACCTTATTCTTGATCCAAGCAAACACCTCCTTGATTGGATTCAGGAATGGAGAATATTGCGGGAGGAAGAGAAGTCTAATTGGACAATCAGCAAGGCAGTGGCTGGAGGAGTGGCTATTTTTGTCAATGGGGGGAACTTGAACACAACCAGATCCACTTTGTGGAGCCCAACATTATCAAGCACAACAACGTTGGTTGTGCCGCTATAATTTATCCAAAGGTACTCCTTGATAGCTCAGAGAAAATTAAGAAAGGTCCTGCTGTTATGGGAGCCTTTAATCATCTGATACTGGTCCAACCCGCAAGGACCAAGAAGCGCAACCATGGAATAGGTCTGGGAACAGACAGCTGCACAATATGCTACACCATTCTTGGACCCCTTCTCAACCCTCTCATGCCTAGACCTGAGTGAGGAGGAAAACAACAATTTGTTAATGTAGAAGAACTGGACATTCCCAGCCTCCTTTAGAGCCAGATAAGTCTTGGCATAAATGTGTTGATCCTCAATGGTCTTTTCACTGTTTCTATTGTATAGAGAAGCTCTGAGAACCTTCTACGAGATGCCCAAATCAACCATAGTTTTGTAGACACGGGTTTTGGAAACAGAAAGTCCAAACTCTGTGGTGAGCATTGATTGGACAGCAAGTGTGTCCAGGTGGCAATCTTTGGTTACCCACTGCTTGATTTCATCAATATGAACGGGCTAAAAGAGTTTGGGCTGTCTTTTTTCCTTGGTGGATTTGGCAATTTGCCCGGTATTGCCATACTTGGTGTTGATGTTGGCAATGTATCTGGCTGTGACACCAAATTGGACGCAATATCCCAAACCGCCATTCCCCTGTTCAAGCAGTTGAGGAAAGCTTCACGCTCACTATCCATCAACTGACGCCGGCCCTTGGCAGGTACCACAGCATCCTGGCTACCAGGCTTAACACAGGGGACAGGGACCTTTGTGTAGAAGGTGGGATCATGCTTGCTTGCAGTGGCGCCGTCAATGGTTGAATACACAATAGGCGCAGATGGCTCAACAGTGGCTGCCAGTGCCTCAAAGGTGGTGTCAAAGACGCAGGGGCAGGAAGTAGCAACTCTTGGATCAAGAGTGTGGGGCCAGGTGACAACTGGGTACACAGTGGAGGTGTATGTAACCTCATTATTCCCGGTGACCCTGGTGTAGGAGACTTTGGTAGCAGGCCTTGAGAGTGGCTTCTGCCTGGGATTCAAGCTGGTAGTTCTGGCTTGGGATGCAGGAGGTGGTTGGCTGGAGCTGACACCTTGGGAGGCCTGTGTATTGGCATGACTCCCCTCAAGTTGGGTTCTGGGTCTGTTCTTGGACCCTCTGGGACGCCCTCGTGGATGGGCTGCCCCGCAGGCTGGTGCAGGAGCGGGTTGGGAATGCAATTGACAGTCCATAAAAATAAAATAAAAATATATTTTATATTAAATATGTATTTATTTGGAGTTATTGGTTTAGTTGTGGGTAGTTATTTTCTCTTGAGTTAGCCTTAAATAGTAACAGAATTTCTATATCTGTGATTTGAAGTGAATAATATTATATACTTTCTGGGTTTGAATGATTTTAAAGTTTAATCACTTTTTTGTCTAATTATGGTTATTGAGATTGAATTTTTAGTTGTGGTGAAGCTTCTTTATTTGGGTTGGTGTTTCCTAGTGTGCTTAGTGTACATTAAACTTTGGATTCCAGTTCCCCTAATTAATATCTGAGTTTTTATAGTGGCATTCAAAAGTGATTTGAAATTTGGTTCTTGGATTTGACAATCACGCAATTTCAAAAAACATAGTAAACTTAATGAAAATGGCTGATGAATTTGAACGCTTCAAATCCAATTCCAGTTAATTCATTTTGTCCATTGGAAATATGCAGTTTGACTTGAACTTTGCAAAGTGTCTATGAGTTCCCACATTTTCAAATATTCAAATAAATACTCAAAAAAATCAATTCAATTAAAAAAGGCCATCCCACAAAAGTGATTTGAATTTTGGACCAAGGATTTGACAATCCTGCATTTTTACGTTCAGGTTCTGAATTTACAGCAATGTAATTTTAATGACACTAATTTATGAAAGGGTAAATTATTGGCCCTTATTAATTTTTCATTAATTGCCTAATGAATTAGGCTTTCCACAGTCCCTGGTCAACAATTCTTCACAAGGATGGTGGCAGTTCCAATCTTTTCTGGTTGTAGCTTACTCTTTTCAGTGTTGATTACCCATACTTTGTCACCAATCTCATATCTCCCTTGGATGAGGATAAACATTTTTTGCACCTGTTTTTTCTCTATCTCTTCTTGGTTGACATTGGCTTGAAATGTGTGGGGATCAGAACAAGGTGGTATCTTTTTTGATATCTCTATCTTGGAACCTGTGAGGGCTTAGACAATGCTGGGTTGGGAACCATACACTAGTTCAAAAGGGCTTTTCCCAGTGGATCTGTTCAACTGGGTGCAACACACCAGAAGTGCAATCAATAGTTGTTTTTTCCAGTCCTCGGGTGTGCCAGTGGTGAGTTTGGCAAGTGCCTGTACTAGGCTACCATTTAGGCGCTCCACTCTGCCATTGGCCTGAGGATGATATAGTGTGGCTACAATGCTTGAAACCTTGTTTGACAAGGTAGACATTGGTGTTGTTGGAAGTCAATTTCTTGCATAAATTGGTAATCAAGAGTTCTGGCTTTCCAAACTTACTGATGATTTCTCTGCCTATAAATTGTTGTACATTGTTGCTAGTGTGGGCCTGCCACAGGCCAACAGATTGCAAAATTGATGGATGTGATAATATATTTCTTATCATTATGTTTTCCTGGCATTGGGCCCACAATATCTAGTGTCCATACTTTGAAGGGTAGTTGGGTGCAAATGAGCAGTACAGACTTGGGTGGTGTGCCGCTACTGGCAAACTTTTCACACACTTCACATTAATCTAGTACCTCCTGTACGTTGCAGTATAACCTGGGCCACCAGGCCTTATGCTTAAGGAATTCATATAGGTTACAGCTCTTGGTGTGGCCTAAATCTCAATGGTACTGTCAAGGATCTGGATGTACAAGTATTCTGGCTAGCGCCATCCCACTTAACATCCAGTCATTGCCTAATTTGGTGCCTTTCCAATATACTGTTTGACATACCAGAAATGGCAACAAACCTATATCACATGACTGTCCAGGTATCCAGCAACTCAAACCCATTCTGCACATGACTAACCCCTAGGTTTGATCTGACTAAAATCTCTGCCACAGGTAAAGCTATATAATCCTAAAGTATTATCCAATAAAATATACTTCTTCTCTTCTTAATTCCATATTTGAAGCTTTCCCAGAGGTGCTCCTTATCACTGGTAGCAGCTACAGTTTTTGACCATGCCAATGAAAGAGAATATGACTGAACAGAACCTGCCCACCTTTGCCCATGTACTCAACCAGGCCACATCTGAGGACACCTGTAAAACATACTTCTGCGCCCACAACATCAATGAAGATATACCTAGTGGATGTACCATATTTGAAGGATTGGTCATACTCAAAGAATGCGTCAAGATAATTCAATACAGTCACTCTCTCTAACCACAAAAAAACACACTACCGCCCATCACAGGCAAATTTACCAACACAAGTACATTGGTATTGACAAATTCTTTGGTAAAAACAAAGAAAACATTGTCAACTGGCTAGACCACCCAGTTGCAAAACTCTGCGCCAGCCACATCCCCTATGAAAAATGGGTCCAAGAAGCCAGAAAGCGCCTATACAGGCCACAGCTAACTGGTTTGCCACCTGGGTTGGCTCACAAACTGATAACCAGCTTAACAACTGGAAAGAGTTCAAAGCCAACATCACCCAAAATGTCTGCGTCACTGAATCTCTCTAAGACATTGGAATACAGCCCAGTGATCTTTCTCAGAAGACCACTATCACAGCTTACGCCAATGAATTTGAAGAAATACACTGTAAAATTCAAAACCCAACACAAGCTGATAACGTACATATCAGAGCCTCATTCATCAATAGAATGAAACCCTTGGTTGCTGCCCTCATCTGCCCAGAGGCTAACACCTCCATGCCCACACTCATTGCAGAAGCCAAACACACAGAAAAACGCACAAACATGGAATATGCTGCACGCAACGGCAAACACTCCTCAAATGGCAATGGCAGAGACAACTATAATGGCAACAAACGCCAAAACACCATTAATAGCAACAGAAACTTCAATTGTAATAATGGCAATTGTAGCCAAAGCGCAAACTGCTCCTGTCCCAAGAAAGAGGACATCACCAAAGTAAACAATGCTGAAACAGCAACCCACTATGAATCTGATCCCACATTCTCTGACCTCAAAGGTCTTGAAACAGAGGAACAGGGAAAAGAGGAGGGGGAACAGGCTTAAGTGCCCCTGTCTCCCCCAAACCAACAAGAAGAAGTACCAAGGCACAAACTTTGCTGCTTGCATCCCAAGTGACCCGCAATCCCCCATTTTTATGAATGTAAAAATTAAAGATCACTCACAACTTCTTGTCTACCCATGCACTTATAAATCTCATACACATAAAATTCTATTTGACTTGGGTGCACAACACATCATAGTTAGCAAACCATTTTTAACTAAATACAAAATACCAGTTGTCAAATCCAGCTTTAAATACACCGGAATGGCAGACAAATCAAAAGTTCTACTTGAAGGCAAAACAACTCTATTCAGAATTGACCTCCAAGGCATTCAAACGTCCATCAAAGGACTTTTAATAAACAACATAAACTACAAAATTGTAGCAGGCATGGACTGGTTCACCTGAGTGAATCCCAGAGTATGCTAGAAAAAAAAGACCATGACCATCAAACACAATGGAGTCAATTTCAACATTATCAAAGAACCTAACAATCTCATCCTAAGAGACACAGTATTTGTCCAAGTCATAAATCAAGACAACTCAGAACTTCTAACCAAAGACAATACCCTCCACATAATGAGGTACACCAAATTCAATAACATACAAACACAGAAAATCTAATGCCCAGAACTTGCAGCACTCCTAAACAAGTGCACTCATGTATTCAAAGAAGAACTCACAGAGTTACCCCCAAACAGGATTTCAAACATGACATTGACCTATGCAAAGCCATGCCTAAACTGGCACCCCTCTACATACTCTCCTTCATAGAGACCCAAACACTTAAGGCCCTCATCAAGGACAATCTAGCCAAAGGATTCATTTGCCCGTCTGAATCCCTGTGGGGGCAGCGGTTTTTCTTTGTAAAGAAAAAAGAAGGATCTCTTTGCCTAGTTACTGACTACAGAGCACTAAACGCAAGTACAGTAAAAAATAAATACCCCCTTCCCCTCATAGAAGACCTATTTGCAAGATTATCCAGAGCAAAATTCTTTTCAAAGATTGACCTCACATCTGGCTATAACCAAGTTGAAGTAAAAGAGAAAGACATACTAAAGACTGCATTCCATACACAATTTGGCTTGTTTGAATGTAAAGTAATGAACTTTGGGATGACAAATGCCCCCGCAACATTTGTCACCATGATGAACCAGGCGCTAAATGGCCTCTCAAATACATTATTTTACCTTGACAACATCATTATATTCTCAAAAACAAAAGAGGAACACCTCACACATGTCTGCAAGACACTCAATCAACTTGCAAAGCACAAGCTTTTTGCTAAGCCTAGTAAGTGCCAATTTATGGAAAAGGAACTCTTGTTCTTGGGCCACATTGTCTCTGACAGTGGCATCAAAGCAGACCCAAATAAAATAAAATAAAAGGCATAAATAACATGCAACACCCCACTTCCGTTAAACAAGTAAGATGCTTTCTTGGAATGGTAGCTTACCTAAGGAAGTATATCAAAGACTGCGGAAAGCTCACCACATCAATCAATGACCTAACCAAAGGTAATGCCAAAAAGAAATTCATCTGGACACCAGAATGCAACAAGAATTTCCAACTATTGAAACAAGCTTTGATTGAAGCACCAATCTTGCAATACCCTAATAACAACGGGTGCTACAAGCTTGAGTCAGATGCTAGTGACACTGCCATTAGCGCAATCCTACGCATCTGCCAGCCAGGGCAGCAAGACTTCCTGCCAGTATGTTACGGAAGCAGAAAATTAACCAACACTGAGCAGAGGTACCCAATACACGATAAGAATTTGGTAGCAATATATCACACATGCAAGAAATGGAGATGTTATCTAGAAGGACACTTAAATGTCCAAATACTAACTGACCATAAATCCTTAATATATTTCAAAATTCAGAACACACTTGTACGGTGCCAAGCCAAATGGATGTCCTTGCTTGAACGGCTTAACCTGGACATCCAATACAAAAAGGGGGCAGAGCTGGTCACAGCCAATGCTCTCTCTAGGCTATGTCAGCCAAGAGAGGATCATCCTGACCACCTGGACCCTGAATGGCCCAACCTATATAATACTGAGTATAAAACCAAAGGGAAAGACCCCTCAACGCACCAGCTAACCCACAATACATCAGTAAGAAACAAAAAAATATTTTCATGTATCAAATGGCACTGTATACCAAATCATTAAAGACAAACATGTTCCCTACATCCCACTTGCACAAAGAGTTGACACCATCCTAAGACATCACTGTCTACCAGGACACACAAAGGCTAAAAATCTATACCTCACATTAAAAGAGGTAGTATGGTGGCCCAATCTGAAACAAGACATAATTGATGTTCTGAAAAAGTGCATAGTGTGTGAGAAATACGCCATCACCAAGGCTCCTCAGCCAACAGTCAACCCAGTACCTGACCCTGAACCATTTAAGGTTTAGGGGCTGGACGTAGTGGGACCTTTCCCAGAAACTAATACAAAGCAACATTTCCTAATCTTAGCCATTGACTTTGCCACACGCTGGCCTATCTGCTGGGCAACAAAAGATCACAAAGCAGAAACAATAAAACAATTCATTAACAAAGCAATCATAGCTGACTATGGTACTACAGACTACATCATAACTGATGGAGCAAAAGAGTTAGCAGGTCATGTGGTAAACAACAACCTAAAAGCAAAGAACATCAAACATTCCACAACCTCGCCCTACAGGCCACAGGTCAACAGCAGAGTTGAACGCCTGAACAGCAGCCTTATCAGAACCCCCAAGAAAATAATGGATGGCAAATCCAAAGACACATGGCCACTCTATGTGAAACATGTATTATTAGTATCCCAGGTCCGCATCAATTAAGGGACAGGCTACTCACTGTTTGAACTAACATACGGATACAAGCCAGAGATAGTTACCCGCAACAAACAACCATACATAAAGATCCCCTGGGAAAACCTCCCACAGTGGAACAAGCACTAATGCTACAACAAATACGCCTCAAAGCTAAAATAGCAGAAACAAAGAGGCTCAAAACACAAAGAGTAACCTCTACAGAGGACCACTCCCCATTGACTCTCCTGTCTAGGTCCTGGCTGGGAACAGGAAGAGGCTAGACTCAGTACACAGGGGACCAAGAAGAATCATCAGATACCAACCAGACAGGAACACCTACCTGGTTAAGTTCCAGGGCCCCAAAGAGCCCATCACCAAGAAGTACCACAGATCCTGCCTCCGCCTTAGCAAAGGAGAACACTCAACCTGGTTGGTACCAACTAGCAAACAACTCCAGGAACATCAGGCAGTAGCTGTCAAGACAAAGCCCCCTCCTGATGTGCCAGAGTAACCCCTTAAGGGAGGGGTGTGTCGAGGATCTGGATGTACAAGTATTCTGACTACTACCATCCCACTTAACATCCAGTCATTGCCCAATTTGGTGCCTTTCCAATATACCGTTTGACATACCAGAAATGGCAACAAACCAATATCACATGACTGTTCAGGTATCCAGCAACTCAAACCCCTCCTGCACATGACCAGCCCCTAGATTTGATCTAACTAAAATCTCTGCCACAGCTAAAGCTATATAAGCCTAAAGTATTATCTAATAAAATATACTTCTTCTCTTCTTAATTTCATATTCAAAGCTTCCTCAAAGGAGCTCCTTATCAGTACCATATAATAGTGTCAACCATTTGATTAGTGGGGACGTATAGATGGTTTTCCTGTCTGTCATTTTGCAATGAAGGGTTCCATAGACGTCTGCAAATAGGTGCTCATTCTTTACTACAGTGTCTTGGGTGATGTTGTTTTTATCAGGGGGGAAACCTGTGTCTTTGGTGTGGAGTACTAGTAGGGGCCAATTGAGATCCAGACTGTCTTGTCCCCTTGAAGCTCTCATGTATAGGCACAAGAAAGTGTTGACTGTAGATAGTTACAGTCCTGGTTTGTACTGAATGTGAATGTTAAACCTTTTCAGGAATACCATCCAGCGGGCTTGATGTTGGGAGAGATTAGATTGTGTCTTAAAGTAGATGAGAGACTTGTGGTCTGTCAGAGCCATAAACTCCTCCTGTCTTTCTAAGTAGCAGCGCCACTTGACTAGGAAGTGAAAAATAGCCAACAACTCCTTGTTGTGAATGGGGGTAGCAGCATTCCCCATCATTCAGTTTCCTGGATTTGTATGCTACCGGTAGGAAATTGCCCATGTCAGTTTTGATGCGTAGTACACCTTCAATGAATGTGTCAGAGGCGTCTGTTTCCATCTGGTAGTTCCCATCTTGCTTGGGGTACTGTAAGATGGGTGCAGAAACCAGTTTCTCCTTTAGCTAGAGGAAACAGAGGTCTTGCAGTGGATTCCATACAAACTTGGACTTGGCCCCAGTGATGGCAGATAACGGTGCTGTGACTACGCCACAGTCTGGGATAAATTTGCAAACATAAGCTATCATCACAAGGAAGGTTCTGAGCTGTCCCTTGTCCTTAGGCAGTAGCATTTTACAGATAGCCTCAATTTCTGTTTGTCAGGCTTGATGCTATACTTAGACACCACATGTCCTAGGAAGGATAGTTGTTCATGGTAGAACTAGCACTTGGAGGGTTTAGCCAGGAGTTTTTGCTGGGCAAGGGTCACAAACACCTCTTCCAGGTCCTTGTGATGTTGCTCAACAGTGGGACTGTACACAATGATGCTGTCTAGGTACACCAGGGAGTGCTTGCCAATGTGCGGCACAAAGATCTCATTTGTCACTGCCCATACCAGAGTCTGACTGGGCTCCCACAGGGGAGGCAGGCTGGGCCTAGAAGGCCATGTACACAATAGGCACTATACAAACCAGGTAGTTAACTGCAGTAGCAAGGGGGTGCCAACTCCCAGTATGGGGCACAACCATGTTGGCCAGTCTCAATACTGTGATGTAGAAAAACCCCAATTTACTGAAGTCCTGAGCAAGAGGCACGTTGGGTAGGGGGAGTAGTAGGAATCTCCTTCATAGCAGGCAGGATGGTCTCTTTAGCACAACTGGGAGGGAGATTCAGATGATGGGGATGGAAATACTCCAAGTCAAGAGCAGAGGGTAGATTGACTGAGGTAGCAGGAGTATAGCCAGGAGGGTATGGATAGGCAAGTTTGTATTGTGTTGTGGATTCACAAATAGATGCAAACAGAATAATTAAATTTGAACAAAAATATATAATCCCTGCAAGAAGATAATGATTTCTGGGCATAAAATTGTTTTATTTAAGATGTCAACAGTGAGGAGGGCTTCTCCTCCTCACTACTTATACTTACTGGTAATTTTGTGGCCTTTTGTGCCACCAGAGATATGATGGCATTAATTTCAGTTAAACTTACAATTTTGACTAGAATTTGCGTACTTGGGCCTGGAGATATTTGCTCATTGGTTGGTATAACAAGAAACTTGCTTGGGCTGCAGCAAGCCAAGGTGCCACTGCTATTTATAGAACCCACAAGCATTTAGTGAGCAATTGCGCAATTGAACAATTGAGTCCTCAATGTATTGTTTCCCAATAATTAAGAGGGCCAAAATTGTTAATGGAATCAAAGCCAGGGATTTGAGGCTTGTGTGCCTCTCAAATCCTGGGCCATTTGTTAGTCAAAAGGGGGTTTTCTTGCTCTGGGAGATACTTGGTAGGGGCTCCCAAGCTGTGGGGTTTTTTGCCTCTAGGAAGGCCAGCTGGTTGTCCAGGGCTTTCTGGGCCCTGACATCATTCATAAATGTAATGAAGGTCAATGAAGAATTGGTCATTCTTAAGTTCAGGAAAACACACTTTTACAAGCCATAATTGATACAGAACACTGTTTTTTGGATGTCCTCCTCTTTGATGCGGATTTGGTTGTACCCAGCAGTCAGGTCAATCTTGGAGAAGACTGTTGCTCCTCTCAAGGCGTCAAACAGGTTGTCAATAAGTGGTAGTGGGTAATGATTCTTGATGGTAACTTTGTTTAGGGCTTGGTAGTCTAAGACTAGATGCAGGGTACCATTCTTCTTGGCCACAAAGAATACAGCAGCACCAAAGGGAGATTGTGAAGGGCGGATAAGACCTTTCTCCAATGCTTCCTTGAGGTAAGCGTGTAGGGTGTTGTCTCTGTTTGGGGTCAGTGGTAGATAGGTTATGCTTTGGGTACAGCTCCTTTGAGTTGAATGGAATGTTGGATGTGTTTTTCCAGGGGCAACCCTGGTAGAGCCTGCTTGAAGATTTCTGGATAGTGGGCCACAATTTTGCGATCCTGAGGTGTGGAGGTATCCTGGTGATCCTTGAAGTGTATGATCTCATACTGGCAGGGGTTCCTGTCAATTGTCTTCAGGTTTTCCTTTTTGTCCAGGGTCTCTGTAATGCGCACAAAGGCGTGGTTGTGTAGGAGTTGGTCCACTGAGTCAGGGTAGATCTGGTGGTTGACACCTTCATGTTTGATGGTCAACACTGAGGTCGCCCAGTCTATGTGATAATTGTTTTTTGTAACCAATCCAACCCTAGTATAATGTCAAACTTTGGAAAGTTAATGCCAGGGCCTTGGATGGTGGAGTGTAGATTCTCAAGCATGACAGAGAAGGGGGTGGTTTCCCTTGTCACAGCAATGCAATGCTCATCAGCTAAAACCACATTCTTAATCTGGAAAGGATTAGTGGCTAGCTTGAACTTGTTTAAAAACTGGCTGTTAACAAGGGTCTAGTCTGCGCCTGAGTTCAAGAGTGCTGAACCTGTGCAAATTTGAAAACAGAAAGGGTAAGACATCAGTTTATTGGGATATCTGCTAATGGTGTAGAGTACTGGGTCTCCTGAAGGAACCTGGATCATTGGACATTGATCCACATCAACCCAGGAAATACTCATTATTTGGCAAGGCATAAGATTGACAGGGAGAGCTTGGCTTGCTTATTGCTCTTCCAAGGCTTTTTCCTTGTCCTAGTTATCCTGGGTGCTGGTAACTATGAAGTGAGTGCAAGTATACTGACCATTATTCCCATTATTGTGGCCATTGGTGCATTCAGGTTTGTTGTTTGTGTTGCTACTGTTGTTAGGTGGGGGTTGGTTGAAATGTCCTGAGGGGTGAGAGTCTTTAGGTCTATCTCTTTTCCCAGTCTGTGCCTTTTGAAGGGCATTGGACGTTTGCTCTGCTTTCTCTGCCTCATAGTACAGACTTTGCAAGTTGGTTACTTGGTCCAGGTTGATGTGTCCATCACGTGCAACTTGAGGGCGTTGTAGTACATGAGGTGAGTGGCTGGGGTGTCAAAGGCCATGTCAGATGGTGCACAAAGTTGGAGTTCCTTGTAGGCACAGGTGAGTTCCTTTACAGTGCCTGTCTGGGTGAGATTCTTTACTTGGTGTATGATCATGAGGGCAGTGTTCTTCATTACAAATCTTGTCAAGAAGTCTTGCTTGAAGGTATCCCAGTTCTTGTTGGCGTATTCCTTGTGCCACTTGTCACACCAGGTGCCAGTGTTGTGAGTTAGTTGGATGAAGATTTCCGCAATCCAAAAATGTGTAGGGCACCCTATCTGTATCAACTTTCTTTGGGCAGATTGGATCCATGCTGTGGTGTTGTTGTTATTTTTTTCTGAAAATGATTCCAAGGTGGCGCTGTGCAGAATTTGGGCTATGTGAGCAAGAATGATACTTTCATTGTTGATTTGTGAGGTGACAGCAGGCGCCTAGAAGAATCCTTGGGCAGATAAGGCGTTGAAGGCAGGGACTGGCATCACCATGTTCTGGTACAGTACATATCCTTCTGGTATTTCAGTCCCTGGCGTATTGGGCGTCCATTCCACGGGGAGCCTGGACATGATTCTTTTGTATATTTGTTGACCACGGCAAGTACAGACAACAGGAGGAATCTTGAAAAAAAGGTAGGATGGAGAACCTACCTGTGTTTTCAATGTTGTAACTGTGCTGTTTTAACAGAGTTACAAAGAGGAAACTGATAAGAGACTAGATAATGTTCTTTATTGAGAGATAACTGTTATATAGTTGCTGTGAATCCAAATATTGGGAACATGATTTTGACAATCACTCAAATGGATGGTTGAGGGGGGCAGCTTGATCCTTGTAGAGAGCCAAGCGCTGAAACAAGGTATCCATTGTATTGAGATTGCTACCTGGTCATGTTACTAGGTTTGGAAATTCAAGTAACTCCCGCATGTGGCTTTGGGTCACTGGGAAATTGTATTGCAAGTCTTGAACTTGTTTAGTTGGAACCTTGTTGGGGGTTGACCCTGTTGTTTTGACACAAGCCCAAATTTTTCTGGTCTGTTTTGTCAGTGCCTTTTGAAAGGAGTGAAAGTTTCTATAGTTGATTAGTAATTAAGGCCAAAAAATAATTTTTGAGCTGCACACTTAGAATACTCATCTTGAAAAGCTTTTTTGATATGGAGGCAGTTGAGTTTAGGGGCTTAACTTTGAAAGCTGTACCATTCTGATGCTATTGCTATAACTTGAATTCATGACAACATAATATACTCCAGTAGCAGAGCTATATTACTTTTGACACAGGCTTGAACTCTACAGTAGTAATATAGTGTAAGAAGCTCAATATTAAGCCCATCTTTATCAGCTTTTGAATTATCTCTAGTTTATTTTGAGATCTTTTTGGGCTTTCAAAATAGTTTAATCAGACTAATAGACTTTAAAATTATTTGCAATGCATTGTTACATCTTGGGTTATAAAAAACAACATTTAATTTAAACTGATTTTAAAAAGATTTAACCAATTTAGGTTTAGCTTTTGGTAAACTGTATGTCCACTGTACAGGGTTTGGAAACCAAAAATATTATGAAAGTTTTTTGGTGATTAATGTAAAGTGGCAGTTGGGTGACGAATAAGAGAGGGGTTTTAATGAATATAATTTTTACTATAGCGATTGTCAAGGCAGCTGGAATTTAATGTCGATTTCAGAAATGACTCGACTAACCCCCAAATAACGATGTCAGTGAGCAGAATGTTTGAATCGTTTTGCCAGACTCTATCGCCACCAAATCAATAACCCTAAGCTAGCCGTCATGGTTATTCTTTGTTGTTTCGTTAAATGTCTGCTGTTTCTCGTATTAACTGGGGCAAACTTGCCAGTGCTGTCGCTAGCCGTCAACAGACCCATGCATCTCTATCTGCTTTCCGCAAGCAGTACGATGATTTGAGACGTGAGCTCTCTGTCCTTGAGGGTCAAAAAACCACTGTTGATTTCGAACATTATCGTAATGTTCTTGGAAACAAGGATTTGGTTGCTAAGCTTGAGGGGACTCTTAAAAAATTCAAGCCTGTCACCTACGATTCTAACGCCCAAGTTAAAATTATCGAAACTTTCGAAGCCAAGGCTGTAAGCCAAATTCATTTCAAAATGTTTTAACTCTGTTTCTAGGTTACCAAGGCTCAAGAATTCGCTGCTCAAGTCGAAAATGAAGTAGCTTCCCTCAAAGATACTCTCAAAAACATTGAACAGGCTAGACCCGTTGAAGAACTTTATGTAAGTCTTTTAAATCAATTTCTTATTTATTTTAGACTGATGACGTGGTTCAAGCCTTCCCAGAAATCGACGACAGAGTTGCTGCCATGGTTAAGAAAGGACAATGGACTCACCCCGGATTTGCCGAGAAGGTTCCTCCTATTCCTTTCTTCTAGAAGGTTAAGCTATAATAGTTTAACGCCTTCCTTTGACAGTAAATTTTTATTTAAAATTTGGTCACTTTATCAATATACGAGCTATAGCAATTTATTTTTCTCTCGTATTTCCTTAGCTCTTTCATGTTTAATGATAATTTTTTCAAGCTTGAAATTCCATACGAATAAGGTAGTCTAAACTAAGTATTTCAGTCCTTTGCTCCATCTTTTTGGTATAAACTTACTTAACTATTTGAATACAGTTTATTTAATTACTTCATCGTTATATACCCTTAAGTCACTTGTAATAAAACTGAAAAGAAGCGTCATATTCTTTTTGTCTAAGAATCTAGTTTTTATTCGTATGAAGGACTAGGAGACTTTTAATTTAAGTATATGGGTTTAGTATTATAAAATAGATATTATGCTGTGGATTTAAAGGAATTATGATCTCGCTTAAAGACAGATGTTAATTTAATGTGAGGCTATATGACCTGATACATGACGAAAACAAACACCATAAATGTTTTCTACCGATGGAATTTAACGCTCTTAATTTCATCCTTGGTCTATACGTTTATAGCTAAAAGTGGCTACTATTTGCACAACAGATAATCTGATTGCAGATGTAAAAGTTATTGTGATATGCGTTCAATTTAAAATCAAACCATTTGCCAAGCAGCGATGAAACTTTACCATCTACAGATCTTGCTCTTACATTTTTGTCACCTGACCTGAAATGATAAATTATGGATTAAGGACTCTTTCACCAAGAGGTAACCACAAGACTTTATTTTTTGCTTTTTATTTGGCATGTTAGCTAATTCAGTTAAGATATATGTTTACCCATGTTCATCAATTTTTGCTTGCCAGGTAATGAACTGGACCATATAATTACCAGTTGGACTAGCAGTTGGTCGTCATCCTTTTGTGACTCTTTATTGAAAACGCCTTATTTGATTAGATATAAGTGCCTAGAATAATAAAACAAGGGTGGTCTAGTCTCTTCTGAGCTATACTGTAATAATCAGCTATCAAATGTTATGGTAAAAGAGAAACAATACCTCCAGGTTTTGATAATTTGATGCTTCTCTTTGCTCATTAGGCTAGGGTATTGAGGAAAGTCTTCTTTCATGGCTGAAACACTGAAGCTCCAGGCTGCTCATGTTAGGTTGTAATAGAAGTGATCACCAATAGGCTCATAACCCTCTACATAATTGGTATTAGTTTGATATTTATCTGACCAGTGATATAATTTGGTCCAGAAAGTCTAATTTTATCTATCTTGTTCACAAGTGACTCAGGCTGCTCTAAAGGTTCCCAGTATACTAAGGCAAACCAAAATATGCCTTAAGTGAGATGAGGCTAGGAAAAACTAGACCATACTACAATTTAGAAAGTCAATAAACAAGCCATTAGACTCCATCTTATATGGTAGTAACTTTTATCTCTAGAATATATTGCCAAAAAAAAGAGGGAAAGTATGAAATGGTCAAACTCTGACATTATATTAAAGACTTAAGCCAATAATTGGTAAGAAATAGGTTGCAGCCAGCTTCCCTTCACACCAAAAAACACCTCACATATTCTCACACCTTTTTAAACTCCAGCCCCTAAATTTTATATCATTCATTGCTGAAAGCCTCTCAAACATTCATATGCTGTAACTGGACTAATTAAGGTCCAGTACTTGAAGTCAGGAAAGATAACAGTCCAAGAGAAGACAGAAAAGAGATCTTGAATAGGATGATATTTATTAAAAAAGAACTCTTATACTATGAAAAAATCATTAGGTCACAAGGGGGTAGCATACATAAAAATAATCAAAATAGGAATCAGCAGTGTTCTGGATAAGAGTCATTGTCAGAATCTTTGTTATAATTGATGTATCATCTTGTAAGAAAGTATGGGGTCAAAAGAAAGTACCATGATAGATACAACATGGGGTGACTGAATGAGCAGCCACTGGTTGTTGTTTGATATATTGACAACTGAGATACACATTTTTAATTGCAACACTTTCTCTTGCCCCTGCTTGCCTATTTTATTCAATAACTGTAAACCTCTGTGAAGTATTTAAAAAGATTCAAGAAAAGCGTTTCTGGGCAGGATTAGCATGACAGGGGCACATTTATCTGTGATAAAGCTGTTTGGTGCTGTCATTAGTGTTTTTCAGATAATAGATGCAATTATTTATAGCTGTGGCTGTTTTAAAGGGCCAAAGAGTAGAGAGCCCATCTTAGTGTCTCACAGGTTGCCTTCCTATACAGGGTCTCTGACAAAATGATAAGCCTCTAGATGTTTAGCATCCCCTGAAACTAATTATTGTTTTACTTCTTTTTCCTTGTCACTCAATCAAGCAAGAGAGGGAGTGATCACAAGGATAGGCTTTGTAGGAGAAACAGAGGTGAGTTTATCTTGTACAATTTCTACCAAACAGTATGGGATGCTAAGTGCTAGGGTGCTGGGGCTGAAACAAGTCTCACAGTTAGTGCTGGCCTGTAGAATGAAAAACAATGTGGCTAGGTTTCAGTTCATGTCATGCTAAGATGTTCTCATGAAAGTTTATAGATGAGCTGTACCAGGAAGCTGTTGGGTATCTCTACTTGACTTCTGACTTGTGAGTGATATAGATGATCACCATTCAATCAAGAGCATTCTTGAAACAATATGTCTTTGTGAAAATCACTACAAGTTCTTTGCTATCATCAGTGATGTATTGTTTAGGGCAATCAAAGTTAGCCATAACTTGTTCAACTTATCAGGTTTTGATGGTGTTATTGTGATTGGTTTTACCCATGCAACTGGCCACTGGGTAAAATAATTGATGGTGAGTTAGGATATTTATTATGCAGTTTTTTATCAGGAAAAGGCCTAACAATATTGAAGGTTCACTTCTTGAATGGCTTCATGGGCCCTACTAAAGATACAGCTTTATAAGATAAAGTATGAAGATGTTTTTTGACACAATACATTTATTTTTAGAAGATTCAGAATGCCCTGGTGCATTAATAGCCACCAGACCTTGCATTTAATGATTTTGCACAGGTTGCATTCACATATGAGTCCTAGGATACAATGGGAGTGTAGAATGATGTTGTTTCACTATATGATGAAATTTTAGAGCATATTCTCCCAAATATTTACTTAATTAATATGCTTGCATGTCTTAGACAAACTGAATATTGGTATACTTTATTTTGGTGATAGTGCCGGATTTAGCCCCTTATAGTGGGTTGTTTTAAAGTACAGTTGGTTTCAAAGTTCTGGCGCTAAGAAAAAACTCATCAGTAAGCAAAAACAACCGAGTTTTAGGTGAAAACAACTTAGATTTAAATGAAATCAACTCAGAAGCAAACAACTAGAAGTGAGCCCAAATCTATTGATAATGAATGTAAATTAACTGATTTTAATTTCATTTGCATCTGAGTTGATTAAATTTAATTTACAGTTGTTTCCATCTAAAACTCAGTTTTTTTTGCTTACTGATGAGCTTTGTTGTTTAGTGTCATAGCTTTGAAACCCACTGTACTTGTCAGGATTGTCAATTTTCTTCCTCTCAAAACCTGGGTCTAAGAGCAGGTTTCAAACCCTGTCCTGACTAATTGCAGGCTGCCAGGCCCAAGAACCAAGGGGCTGTCCGCCTGCATTTTTGGGATTGAGTCCCCTTAAGCTGAGGCTGCAACCAATTTCCAGGATGAAGATACTAGCAAAAACCTTGAAAACACAGCACACAATAAAAGACAAAGTAAATTGCCCAATAGAGGCAAAGTAATTCCTACAATTAGCTTGATAAGTTTGAAGCCTATTGATGCAGAGCAACTTTTGGGGAAGCTTCAAATATGGAATTAAAAAGAAGAGATGTATATTTTATTGGATAATACTTTTGACTTATATAGCTTGTGCTGTGGTGGGGATATAAGTTGGATCAAAGATAAGGATGGTCATGTGCAGAATGGGTTTGAGTCATTGGATACTTGGACAAGCCATGTGATATTGGTTTGTTGTCTTTATTGGTATGTAGAACTGTATATTGGATTGGCACCAAACCAGGCAATGACTAGATATTAAGTGTGCTGGCAGTGACCAGGATACCTGTACATCCAGCTCCTTGACACTATCTTGGTGGCCAATCAAGATTCCCCACCCAAGAAAAACAAGACCTGAAGGCCGCCCTCATGACTATGACTCAAGAACAGAAGAGTTGAGCAACCCTTCCTAAGGATCAAGCCAATGAACAACTCCCCAGAAACAGTGCCATTTTGCCGCTCCAAAACCCAGGAGTCCTGGTGTCAGGAATTTCCTGACACTTACAGTTGTGTAATCAACAAACTGTCACCTGCCATCAACGTGAAGGCGCCTGCTTCCACCGAGCAGATGTCTGCTGCCAACATGCAGACATCCACTGTCACCAAGCAGACGTCCACCACCAATGTGCAGACATCCACCGTCACAAGCAGATACACACCGCCACCATGAAGAAGCCCGCCACAACAAAGTTGTCACCTGCTGTCAACATGAAGGCATCTGCCGCCACCAAGCAGACATCCACTGCTACCGCGCGGGTCCCCACTGCCATCACACAGAAGTCCACCACGACCAAGTTGTTGCCTTCTGTCAACGTGCAGGCACCTGCCGCCACCAAGCAGACGTTTGCTGTTACTGTTTGGGTCCCCGCCACCATCAAGCAGATACATGCTGCCACCACGCGAAAGTCTGCCACAACCAAGCTGTTGCTCACTGTCAACGTGCAGCCACCCACTGCCACCAAGAAGATGTCCACCACCACACAGGTCCCTGCCGCCACCAAGCAGATACATGCCGCCACCATGCAGAAGCCTGCCACAGTCAAGTTTTCACCTGCCGTCAACGTGCAGGCGTCCACCGCCACTGAGCAGATGTCCAGTGCCACTGCGCAGGCCCCTGCTGCAGCCAAACAGATGCACACAGCCATCACGCAGAAGCCCGCCACCAGCAAGCTGTTGCCCACTGCCAACACGCAGAAACCTGCCATCATTGAGCAGATGCACACAGCCACTGTGCAAGCGCCCACCACTCTTGACAGCCCCACCTGCAAGACATCTGAAAAACAGGCACCCATGAGCCAGCCTGCCACCTGCCAGCCTTTGCCCTCTAATGCCAGCAGGCCAGTCCCTATCCAATCCTTTGGGAAATAGCCAAATAAGGAAACCAGGAAAGGTAATTTCCCCAAAGCCAAACTTGGAAGAAACTGCGGCCCAATTTGAGAGCTTACCAAATGAGGAATGGACTGGCAGGCTCTCCAACAATGAAAATCATGCACCAAATTTAGTAAATGAATTTAGATGCATAAAGAAGGCCCAACTTGCACTATGCCAATGCAAACTGGGATCCAGCCAAACCTTCTCAATTGCCAGCCCCCCAAGCCAACCCAGAAAAGGGAATAACAGATGCAACTCAGACTCTTGGCTCCCCAATGCTATGCCTTCCAATAATCATGCCTTGCAGGTCCACTAGTATAAATAAAGACAAAACCCTCAATGATAGTTTGTGCTTTCATTGAGTGAATATCCTCCTCAATATTATCACATTAATCAATCCTTTACCTAGGCTAAGCAAATAACCTTACTAAACCCATTACCCCTTCCCAAGTCAGAAGATGAACTACATCATCTTCATAGTTGTCTTGACAGCTTACCTTGGGATAGGAGGCAACCAGCCAACCAATGCTCAGTTTAGTCCTGTCTCACAGGGACCAAAAGGGATATCATACAATGAGCCAACTCACCTCAACTCAATGAATTTGAACCTGTGGACACCTCTAGCATCATCTCGCCCAACTCCCAACTTGGCTACTTATGTGATCCCTGCAGCTACGCTACTGTACCTTGCCATCAGCCTTAGACAATGCAACATCCTTGCCAAAGCCTTCCGTCAGGCAATAAACTTTTATCCAGTTGTCTACACCTTGAAAGGCTTTGAGCTACCAAATCTGCCATCTTATGTTACTAAAGTTTTACCCTCAATACTTGGGTATTACACCTGGCCGCCCAACCTCATATTTGCAGATCCTATGATGAACCCCCATAGTAGATGTAAAGTTTGGCAATGGGGTGCTGTATATACCCATAGACCCTGTAATAAGAATTTATTGCCTTTTTTAAATAAAAGGTTATGATATATTAGTTTCCCCAATTACTGCCCTATTTTATCTTTGCTATTTATCAACTCAGTTTGAATCTTTCTGGCCTGCCTGCCCCTCTTTCCACAGTTTATTGTCCACCAGGCACCCTATTTGATCCCATTCACTTTACAGAGTACTTTTTAAATCCTGAATACAAAGACTTAACATTTGAAAAGATAATAGAGCAAGATCTCTTTGCCCAAAAAAGCATTGGCCAGATACAATAGTCAAGGCCCTTGGCACGTAACTGAGCCCTGTCTATTCCAAGATAGATATAACTCCCTGTCTGTGTACCAATTGGATATGAAGCCGCCTATCACCCCTAAACCAATGCCCACATTCACTTTCAAACTTTTCCTCAACCACACAAAAAAGCTGTTTAGGATAGTATAAATCACCCTCACCAGGGTGATTGACACTATAATTCTGGCTGCTGACCTGTGGTCCTGGGTGGGAAAATTGTTGTCCTACTTTATTAAGTTAGCACTGATCTTGTGATGGGCTCTGCCCGCAAAACCCACAGACTGTGCATTCCCAGAAAACAACAGGCTAGCTGCCCAAGGTCGGTTCCCTGAAAGTACTAAAGCAGTATGAGCTAATAGCTTGTCAGAGGCATCTTGGGCCCTGAAATCTCCACTATATAGCGCAAATGATATTTTAATCAAATCACATATTTTCTCCTTCAAATCTTGCTTTCCTTAATCCTCCTCTTGACACCAAAATTTCCTAACATCAGTAGCCTCAGTAAAACCTCTCTTGACTATACAGGTGGTAAATGAGCTGGCTGTTTGCACAATGTTTTGTGGTTGTATAGAAGGTTATGAGTCCTATTAAAATTTTTCAGTGAAATCCAAGTTTGGCCCATTATTTTGTATTGTGTTTATTGTACTTTGGCACATCCTCACTAGCCCCACCTTGGGGATTCTACTATATATCCAGAATCTTCATAGCCTTAAGATTGATATCTTATGCATCTTTTTTGTAAAGTTACGCCTCCCTCTTAAGCCTCTACTCCAATTCCTGCCAAATGCTTGGGAATTTCTACCAAATTATGTTTAAATATTTATCCAAAAGGTTACTGAAAAAGCCCAAGAAAAGCCATCAATTTAATATTTTGGAATTATTCTGAAGATGCCCCCACCTAACCCACCCAAGAGACATCTCCGGTTAAATATCATGTACAAGAGTGGTCAGGAGCAGTAGTAATTGCATTCAAAGCATGTTACTGATGTTATTTAGTTCAGGTTTTCTTTTGACTATGTCCATTCAAAAAATTTCAAGATCTTCCTGCCTCAAGAAATGCATTCATATACACTCATATCATTGGTCAATTGGTTTGTGACATTCAATCTACCACCCCAATCCTTTCACATCCCTTAAATGAATGCAAGAGTTATAAAAGTCCTTGCTTCATCATTCTCTACTCTAATAAAGTTCAAAATTTGTTAGTCTAATTTGGCTATTTTGTTTTTTTTGTTGCTTTTGGTGTTCAGTTGATTCCTTCCCCCCTTTGGCCTCCCAGGAATTGTTGGTGACAACCTTTTAGTTGTTGCTGAAACCATGATTTTTATTATGGTTGAGATCATGGTTATGTTTCTTCCTAACCTGCCCCTCAATTCTTACATCTTTAGACTGAACTCCAGCTTAGTACACACCTGACCCTACATTTAGGATCTGGCTGCTGTGTCTTTTAGCCAATCCTGAAGAAGCAAATGTCACTAATTAACATAAAAAAGCCCTAGAGCAATGTCAGGATACCACATCCCAGTAGAGGTCCTGTTGGTCTCAGCTGCCAGCTTACTTTGTTAGAAGTAGGGTAGGCCCATCATAAAAGGGGTACTAACTTGATGAGGTAAGATGATGAGTGGCCTATCAAGGCCTATAGTCTAGTGAAGGGAATCATAGTGTTAACTAGTCCAGACAAGGTAATGTAGGCTATGCCTGCATATTGGTTGGCATATGGAGGTTTTGGTCCAGGAACAGGGGTAGACAGTCAGGTTTGGGTATGGGTGGAGCTTTTATACCAGTTTGATAAGCTGGAGGGCAGTTGTATTTCTCACAAAACAGTGCAGCAGGGTTCTTGTACCAGACTCCTCTGTGTCAGGGCCTATAAATACACTAAAAAAGGACTCAATAATATTGGCACAAATGAATATAAAGTTGCAATTGCACAATTGCCCAATTAGGCCTGAGAATAAGGTTTCATTAACTCACACCACAATTCTTCAAATGCCAAAATTGATACCCTGGGGAAGCTTGCACCTGAAGACACCCTCAGAATCTGCCTTTACTCCTATAAATGCTTTCTATTGGCCAAAAATCTCAGAAGTTGGGAATTCTGGCCCCAAAAGATCCCTGAAAGACCACAAGGTTTGGTCTATGCGCCAGGGCCTGAAAATAGTGGGTTGCTACCCTTAGGCAACCAATCAGAAGAATCCAGGGCCAGGAAAGCAGTGGCATGTGACCAGTCAGCCAACAAAGATGCCCTGCCAAGCCTAGAGCCAACTTCCCAGCAGTATATTGCTGTGAAAGTAGGAAATTCCTTCCCTGTTGACATCACTTAATAAATGTTCTGTTGGTTAATGCAATCAGAGCACTTTTGCTTTGCAGGAGTTTACTATATTATCACAAACCTCATACTGCTGGTGCTATCTAATAGAGAGTACCTACAGTTTCAACGCCAGCACTGGGAGACAGGGCAACTTCTTGCTGCTTTTAGTCAACCAATATTTGCCCATGTTCCTTTTCCCAGATTGCTGGATCAGGAGATAGTTCCTGCTCCTACGCCTCTCTCTCTCCCCAGGTGTTCTTCTGCTTTGCCAACTTGCCTTGTTAAGCCAGCCCATGAGTGCCACTACTGGATAGCGCCCTTGTCCATCCCATCCTGTTCTATGATTACGGCAAGCTTGGGTTTGCCTACCTAACCATTCTGGGGCTTGCTGAGCAAGTGATTTCCCACATGGGAGTGTGGCATCCTTGGGCCACTGCTACCAACTACGTGATAAGAATGGCCCCCCATCATCTACTTGGCCTTCCAGGCTTGACCCTTCCCTTTGGCTGAAGGTTTTCCTGGAAGCAAACAAGACCATGACAAAGGAACATTAACTCTGTCTGTAAAAGCTTGCTCTTAAAAAGGTTCACTTTAAGTTAACTCCTGTGAAGTGGATCTAAATCAGAATGTTGTTGTGAATGGGCACATCCAGGCAGGATCAATTCCGCTTACTTCTGGCTCAAATCTTAAAAGACTATTACTCCTCCTTTTTTCTCCTTGCTGATCAACTATTATCTTTAAAGGATAAATAATCTGTTGTAACACACAGCCAAGTAGAGAAACTATCCAGGTTCAACCTCATTGCTGCTGCTTAGCTAAAAGAATAACACCCAATTCCTGGATTGACATGTGACACTTCTGAAATAACCCACAAACCATTATCATGATCAATAGCACATACCCAATTCACACCTCTCCTGCCACAGCCCATATCAGTGTCCAGCTGCACTCCTACAGGAGAGTCAGGCCAGGCCTGAAAGTCCATGTAGGCAATAAAATAAATTCTGATCAATTAATTGAAAGTAGTATCCCAAGGAAACTAACTCTCAGTGTAAGATACAACCTTATTGGCTAATCTTATCACTATTATGTGCATAAATCCCAGTTTACTGAAGTCTTGGACAGGATGAGCCTCTGGTGAGAAAGGCACAGTAGGGATTTCCATCATTGATGTTAGAAGCTGGCCCCCTGAAGTGACAGATGGATGTCCAAGAAAGTGATCCAAGTGATGGGGGATGTTAGAACTCTGGGTCTGAAATATGAGCAGTTTTAACCAAGAGGGCTAGGAAAACACCTGGTGGCCACAGGTCAGAGACAGAATATTGCTGTTGGGCTTTGTGCAGAGAGGCAAACAAAATATATAAATTTCCAGCAATGCAATAAGTTCCTGTAAGCCAAAGAAGCTCACCCTGCATAGATCTTTATTTGTTATTTGAACATTGAGAAAGGCTTCTTTTTCTCATCTTTTATATTTACTGGATAGTTATTAATCCCTTGTGCCACCAGTTAGCCAGCAGCATTATTTTCAGTATCACTCACATCTAGGATGGAATTCTGAAGGTTTGTGCACACAGGGAGCAACACACTGGTTGCTGCCATGCTGCAGCATGTTTATCTTGTCTGCAACGTGCCACGACAACTACTAAATACTGTGGCAATTAAATGCCGTATTGTGAAGACAAATTGATTGCTTTCACAATTTATCATTCCCTTATTGGGCTGAGGTACAATTTTGCTTATGATACTAAGGCAATGCAGGCTAATAGCTTGTCAGAGGCATTTTGGGCCCTGTCATTTCCAGTATCTAGAACATATGATATTTTATTAAGATAACATATTTCCTCTTCCAAATCTTGCTTTCCCTGATCCTCTTCTTGACATCACAATTTCCCTACCATCAGTAGCCTGAGTAAATCCTCTCTTGACTATCCTGATGATGAATGAGCTGGCAGTTTGCCCAATGGTTTGTGGTCCCATTAAAGCTTATAAGTTCTGTTGAAGTTTCCCAGCAAAATCCAGGTCTAGTGCATTATCTTGTACTGTGTTTCTTTGAACTTTGGCACATCCTCACTAGCCCCAATTAGGAAAGGCTACTGTATATCCATAATCTTCAGAGCCTTAAGGTAAATCCCTTATGTATCTCTGTAGAATTAAATCCAGCTTAGCAAACGCCTGACCCTACGGTTAAGATCTTGTTGCCATGACTTTTAGCCAAGCCTAAAGAAGCACATGGCATCAAGAAGTATAAAACCCCTGGATCAATGTGAGATCTGTGGAAACTGTGCCTGCTCTAAAACATTCTCAAGACCCATGGTACTGATACCAATGGCCCAACCATCCAGGGTATGAAAGATTGAACATCATGGACCATGTATCAGGTGAAAAGAAGGCCAACAGCTACATCATATCAGACATTAGCGGTGCAACTGGATGGCCTGTGGCACAGGCCATCAGAGAATAAAATTTAGTGGGGTAATATGATTTATTGTCAAGTTGACAGTTGCCAAGATTGATGAACCTGAGCTCCTTTTCACAGATGAAAGGGAACTCACCCTAGAGAATATAAAGGCCTACCTGATAGAGAACAATTTCCAATGAACAACCAGTGACCTCTGACATTCTCAAGAAGATGTCAGTGCCGAAATAATAAATGGTTACCTAGTTAAGGCTCAGGGAAGTTTTTAACCAGTAACCTGCTACTCTGGATAGACATGTTACTAGATGCACTGATGGTCTGCTGCACTTGAGTAAATAAGAATGCCAGAAAACGCTTGCCTGGAATAGTTTATGGGCAAACATCAACAACCATTAGCAGCAGTTTAGGGCCTTGACTGTTGCTTTCAAGAGTGATACCCAAAGAAGACAACCAAGATGTACAAAGAGCCTATGAGGATCAAGTATGCAGGGAAATAAGAATCCAAAGAAAAAGGTATCACCCCCAAGTTGAGATGATCCAGATTGGCGAGGAAGGTTGAGTAGCCAACTATTATCAGCATAAGCTGTGACCTGGCCTGTATGAACCTTGGATAGCTGTGGAAGTCAGACCTAACAATGCATAACTCAGCAAAAATATGGGATATCAATCAGCTCTCAAACTGATATGGTATGATCAAATTAACCTATGCAAAGTAAGAAAATGCAGAGAGATCCATATCTACCAGTATCTGAGGCTAAGCTGGATCAATATCAAGCTTGACTCCCAGATAACCTTAATGGATTGCCCAATGCTACACATTATAATACATTGGGAGAAGATGTTGTAACATGAGAAATGACTACCTCTCAGAAAATCATTCCCCCTAAGAATGGCTCAACTATTGGGTGAAAGGAGCTCTAAGACTCAATCCAGAGATTATGCTAGGGCTGACCCCAGGATTCTTCAGTGGGGTCAACTCTTTTAAACTGCATGATCCTCATGGATTGTATATGGTATAACAGCAAGATATATGGAACTCTTCTTTGGGCTTAATAAAGGTATCAGTTCTCTTCTTAATTGTCTCCCTTATGTTGCAGTATATAGTTCTAGGAAGTATATCTTGACATTGGTTTGTTTTTGATAAAAGTAAGGTTTAGATATATTTAAACCAACCAGATAGGTTCACATTAGGGTAAACTTTAAGTGGTTTATTTTGCTCGGAAGGGAAATATCGGGGTTGATGAATGATAGTATGTTTGGGATTGAAAATACATCAATCAAGTAGCTGGTTAAGTTTATCGCTTCAGGCGATGCGAATGGAAGTTGAAGGGGTCCATCTGAACGAGGTCGAAATGAATTCGTGTTTGACGAATAGATCATAGCTTTCGTATACAAGCCACAGCAAGTGTGACAAGGATGCGCCAGCATGATCAGCGAAGATATATTTTATTGAAGATTGAAATCTTTCTAAATAGGAAGGGTTCTTTGGTGAGAAACATGAGTCGACGTGGGAATCCAGGCAGGTTGATGGGATAAGCAACTGAAGTAGGAAATTATATTGAACGAGTGGTGAGAAATTGGCATAGGGTTGGATTGGTGGTTATAATGGAAAATGCAAGAGGGAACGTTTTCATTAGCATCTTTGG
Source organism: Entomophthora muscae (assembly GCA_014839935.2). Classification (NCBI taxonomy): domain Eukaryota; kingdom Fungi; phylum Entomophthoromycota; class Entomophthoromycetes; order Entomophthorales; family Entomophthoraceae; genus Entomophthora; species Entomophthora muscae. The sequence continues at coordinate 38,920 of QTSX02002944.1, forward strand.
ATCTATGTTTCTTTTAGGTTATATATAATTATGACGAGTAGAAAAGTACAAGGTAGATATCCTCTTTAACTATAGTTCAAATAAAAGCTGTGTGGGCTCGTGTATTAATTTTTTCAAGCGGAGATTGATAGGGTTGCCAAGAAGATCCAGGAGGGGATAGCGGACTTCGAGGATACTCTTGAAAAGATGAATGCCTCATCAAACCCCAATATGGTGAATAAATATGAAGCCAGTCTTAAAACCGAGATTAAAAAACTTCAAAGGTGTCGTGATCAGATGAAGGCTTGGATAGCTTCGCCTGAAGTTAAGGATAAGACCTTTGTCACCGACAATAGAAAGCTTATTGAATCGGTAAAATTTCCATTAAACGACTCGATAATCTAACAACTTAAAACTCCAGTACATGGAAAGGTTTAAAGCTATTGAGAAGGAGATGAAAACGAAAGCATATTCCAAAGAAGGTCTTATGCAGTCAGAAAAGATAGACCCCAAGCAAAAGGAAAAAATCAGAAACTTCAGGATGGATTTCAGACTTTGTAGATGAATTATCAAGGCAAGTTAACGTGCTTGAAGCCGAAGCAGAAGGCATCGGACTCCTACCAAAGAAGAAGAAGGATCACCACAAAGTAGAGAGGCTTAACCAAATCAAACATATGGTAGAAAGGCACAAGCACCATATCAATAGGCTTGAGCTTGTTTTAAGAATGCTGGCAAATGACCATGTTTCTGCAGACAAAGTAATATCTATATATCGGGCTTTAAGGCGAACCCTTATTATAGGTCAACGAAATCAAGGATAACGTTGCGTATTATGTTGAAGAAAACCAGGTGAACATAGGAATTTGAACTAGAATTAATTTTCTAGGAAGCTGATTTCGATGAAGATGAATTCATGTATGACGAACTCAACTTGGACGAAGAAGAAGAGTTGTATGCTGTCATCACCGAGGAACATCAGCTTGCACAGAGTACACTGGACAACAACGACGACGAAAGTAAGTCCATTTACGTTTTTTAGCTGCTAAACTTTCTTATCTAGAGGTATCCCAATCTACACTCATGTACTAAGTACCCTGTAGTTGTTTGTTGAGCTTGTCAAGCCCAAAAGCAGCAAATCTGTAAACACAAATCTATTCGTTATCTTATCCTTTCTAGACCTCCAAAGCTGAAGATAAGCCACAGCCCTTCCCTTCATGTAAGCGAGAGTCGCAGTCAATACTTATATTGCTAGTCAAAGAGCCTGCCCCCAGCAAGTCTTCAGCGTCCAATTCTAAACCCAGGGCTGCGGAAGTTGTCGTTCCAAGCGTCCCTAAAGATACGCCCACAGGTATCTATTTCTCCCCCCTTTCCTGACCTTTTTATAGAAATATCCTCCGAGACAACCAAATCTTCTGAGTCTCTCCCTCCACTAAAGAAGACTCAGAGTCTCTCTCCCAAGGCATCAATGAAGAAGATTTCTGTCACTCCTTCGAAGAAAGGTAAGAAGATACCCAACTCCTTTAGTTAATTGCTTCCAAAGAGCCCCTACCAGCCAAGAGTGAGGAGGTGCCGGAAGTAAGCCTCTTCTTTGCCATTCGCTAACAAGCTAGAAGCCACCGACCTCAAAGAACCTACGATCACTTGCCGAAGTTGTTTCTGCATCCGTGCCCAAACCCGCTGAAGCTACACAGAAAGTTAAAAGTGTACCCGCCGCTGCACAGAAGCCCCAGCCAGTTGCTGCTCCAACTCCGCCTGTATCGGGATCTAAGCCTTCTACAGTCCCAACCCCTGCTCCAGTGGTGCCCGAAGCGGCTTCTAGTCTGTTCACAACATCAGCGCCAATATCAATCCTTGCACCTGTAGCACCACAGATGCAGGAGAGGAGACAAGTAGCTTTGCCAGCAACCACGAGCAGTCCGGTGCCTACTCCCAGACCCCAGGCCTCCAAAGTAGAAAGCTCGCCTCCTAAACAGCCTGTGTCGATGCAGAAGTATCAAGCCTCAGCTCAAAGGGTGAAGCCAGCAATGTCCAACTCTCTTAAGCCAGAAGCTTCAGGCGGCAAGGCGAGCTTTCCGTTCTTTTTGGAGGATCTCAGTAAAACATTTCACGAGACACGTGCAAGAGGTAAGGGTTCCCTAAGTCAGACTAACCATTCTAGTCAAGTTCTATCTTGACATGATGGCCAAATCTCGCAGTGCAAATGCATCAGCCAAGGTGGTTAACAACGCTCTGATTGCACGCTCCTATTACGAGCGCATGTTAGAAACGGGCTACCACCAAAAGATTGAACTTGCAGACTTAGACCCGTAAGTTGTTTCACTTGCTTCTAACCTTCAGGCCACGGCTATACACTCCCATGCATCCCCACAACACTCCATCGTACTATCCTAGCCAGCCACTAGCTAGCTTACTAGACCCTAAGCTGTTTAGCTGCCTTGATCAAGATACGCTGCTGTTTATCTTTTACTACCAGAAGTCAACATATCAGCAGTAAGTCCACGTGCCTTGCTTTCTAATCAATCCAGATACCTTGCTGCTTTGGAGCTTCAGAAGAGGTGGCGCTTCCACACCAAATATGGCATGTGGTTCCGCCGCATTGCTGAGCCTGAATTAGTAACCTCCCAGTATGAGATCTCAACCTTCACCTTCTTTGACTTCAATGAATCATGGGCCGAGAGGACTGAAGGCTGTCTGAAGTAAGGTGCTATCAAATGCCGATGGCTAATCTGTTTAGAGTCTTCTATGACCAGGTTGAGGAGAAACTCCCAGTCTCAACCCCTATTTAACCATGTGGCCTACAATACACCTGTTTATGGCTATGCAGCTCATGTGTTTAAATCACATTGGGCGTGTTTCTCCAGTAGCATGTGGTGCTCGTGTATATCAGACCCCCTTTTCTTGTCAGTAAAGCTTATCTGTTTTCAGGGCTCCTTTATTATTTATCAAAAGCAATCTTGAAGGTAAATTCTATAAGCTAGCTCAAGGTAATTTTCATCTTTGCTTGGTCTTTAAGAACTCATGCTGTGAAAGTTATCCTTGTTGCTTATTAAAAGCAAGCCATCTGAAACATTATACTTAACTAAAGTGCATCAGTATTTTCTATTTTTGAAACAAACCATGGCAATCCTATATCAATGCTTGCACTCTGCTCTAACAGAGTAATGTACATTTATAAACTTAACCAAAGCTCTACAATACCACAATGTTTGGCTTTGTCTGCTTTCTCTGGTTGATCCAAAATGAAAGGATGCCCACAAGTTTACAATGTAAGCAAGAAGTATGACCAATCACATGTATTCACAATAAACAAATACTCACTCAACAACCCCACTTTAAATGCCATCCCTGGCTAAAATCATTTGCTGATGCAGTTCACCAAATTTCCCTCAGCAACTTAAGCTGACTACGTATCCAATATACAAGAACCGTTAAGATTAGAAAGTAAACTAACAACCTGAGAGCTTTAGACTAAAGCCTTCCCAACTGCGTAACAAAACCATGGGCTAGATGCTAGCATCCACCTCGCTCAATCCTTAGCTTCCGACTTAACCGAACAAGCGTACTCTTTCTGACAAAGGTTTGCGTCCACTCCACAACCACCCACCATCCATATCAACCCACAAATCAGCATTCTGCCAGAAATCCAAAACCACATCCTCAAGCTTATAAACCAAGTTAAACTTAATCCAGCACCCCTGGTTCGTAGCTCTATGAGAAACATGGCTACTCAACAGACTGGTATTCAAGACCAGTTCGCAGAGAGTTCAGTATAGATACTTGATCATCACCTGTCACCAGGGTGATGAGCTGGAGAGGTTACGTTAAATGATTTCGCCCAATGTATGGTATCCACTTCAGTTATCAGCTATAGGGTATACTTCACTCGGCTATAAAGACATTCTATCCTTTTGGGCTTGGAACCGTTCTTGACTCCATAAACCTTACATCTGAACCCTGGGACATAGCTGATACCGGAGTTCACAGTACACGAGTGGCACTCTGCTGCAACTGAACTGACTATAGTTCAGCATTGCAATTGAGAAAGACCACAGATCAGAAGGGAAGGATAGAGATTAGGAATGATATAATAGCTTTATTGGAAAGCAGCAGTTAATATACTGGAAATGATAGCTAACAACCCATCCAAAAGTGACACTGTGGCAGGACCCAATTATAATGTGAAACAAGGGTCAGCACCCCACCCACCAACATATCTCACAGCACACAGGGAGCGTACATAGATTTACCCCATGACATATCTAACGGCACAGGGCATTTCACCGCCAGCGTCAAAATACCAGCAATACCCTCAAATTAGGAGCCCAGCTGATTCCAAACAACAATCCCCAATCAATAGTTTGCTGCTCACACCATACTCAAGCCCTGCCATGATGCCACCCTCTTGTGGATCTGTGGCTTCCTTTTTCAGTATATCAGCTGCCGCTTCTCAATAAAGCTATTACCCTACCTTTATTCTCTGGCCCTTTCTTTGGACTGGTGTCTTTTTCAATTCCAAATACTGGACTATGATTTGTTTAGTTGCAGCAGTGGCAGAAGGGGTAGGTTTGATCAATGATCTATTCTTAAGAAGATTCCCCAAGAAAGGATAGAGGGCTGGCTGTATGGCTACACCTCATCAAAAAACCTTCTTACCTATCCCAACCGGAGATCCCAGAAGGTTACACCGTTTATCAAGACCAGCTTGCGCTGACTGACATTTACAAGCAGCTCTTCCTGGGACAAGGCAACACCGGTGTCACTCTATCCCAGTCTGATATGTCACAAGGCATGCTGAACTTACAGCTGGAACCCTTTGCAGGGGGGTGTGAAAGGCGCTGACATTACAAGTTGGCTACATTCCACAGAAACCTGCCTCCACATTTGCCAAGTACATGGGCTCATGTGAGTTTCCACTGTGTCTGGGCATCTCTCAAGACCCGCTGCCATATGGTTTACCACTTGGGCTAATAAAAAATCAAAGGCTGCTTGGATTACATTTAAAGAAGCAGCTAAGCCCCGCTACAGTGAACCCTTTCCCCCAGCTTCACGGAAACCCCCTGCTTGCTACAAAATAATCAGGGAGTGTCTCAGAATACCCCGCTGCTTGGCCACAAGCTCTGGCTACCACCCCAGAAGCTACAACCAACCGGAATGCACTGCTTCTCACTCTCATCATCAACCAGGTAAAGCACCATACCTGTAAATTGGTACCGGCGGGGCGCTGCACATCCACCGGCGCTGGTTGCAAAGCAAGTATAGAGGCCAATAGCCAAGCCATAATGTGGTGTCAGGAAGCCAGTCATAGGTAGAGGCATTGGGCGGCTTGAGGTGAGGTGCGGCCAAGCCGGCGGGTAAGGCCCACCATAGAATGGGTGCTAACTTGATAATATAAGATACAGAACGCCCGAGTAAGGACCAGGATCCGGAGTTGGGGACCACAGAATCTACCAATCCTGTCAAAGTAATGTAGAGTACTCCAAACAGTTGGGTAGAGGTGGTCTTGGCTGCGGCAGTAGGTTCCAGCGGGCGGTCTGGTCGTGGGGTTAAGGGAGGAGTCATAGGAACAAAGTAGGCAGGCAGATAATTGTACTTGTCTTTGAACAATCTTGGCGGCCTTTTGTACCACTTTTCTTTGTGTCCTATGTATTTGGTTTCTCTAGTCCTGGCCAAGGGTTCAACAATAAGGATAGTCTCCAAGTTGTACTCTGAATAGGCCGGGTTGGGGGTATTCAGTAAAATGCACAGGTCCAAAGGGGGCTCCCGGGGACGGTATAATGCCTGGGGCAGTTTGGCAGGTTGGTCTTGGGAGAGGGCGGCAGCCTGGCGGTCTACTTGACTGGGATTAAGATGGAAGATCACTAAGACTAGATAGGGTAAGATTTGTTTGAACCAAAGGTTCATAAACCTTTATTACCAAAAAAATGACGATGTGGTCTTCATCATACCGCCAGGGTTTTTATACCATGGGATTTCGCTCCTTCAATTTTTGCAGGGTTCAGGTTTGCAGACAAGGTACTGGCAGGACGTGGGTCTTGGCTTGGGGTCTCAAGGGCGGCAGATCCAGGTTGTGCCTGTTCTGGAAAATTGGAAAGGCGATGCTTTGTTTTGCGGCCACTGTTCACTATGTCACCTGAGTAGTCCAATTGTACTAACCCTTCTGGGCGGCATGCCGGCAGGTCATTGGCAGAGTTGATAATAGGGTTTGGTTTAACCTCCTTAAGGCAAGCTGCAACAGCTGCATAGGTTCAGGTCTTTGGTGGCTCCAGGTTAGCATCAATTTGATGACCATTTGGGGAATTGTCCTTGGGAGACTGGTGGGTCTCGGAGTAACTCGTTAACTCGAGTACGCAATTTAGCGAGTTGGCGGTCTCCCGTCCGCTTTGTGTGACTCGAGTTGCTTTTGAAGGGTCCTTTGTAGTAGGCTGGCAGAACACAGAGTGATTCCCTGATTTGAGCCCGTCTTTTAACGGATTGGCGGGTCCTGGACTGTTCTGGAGGGTTGGATCCGCCTTCTGGGAACCAGGGTTTAACTCTTGGGTTTTCAATACAAGTATTAAAATGTCATTCATGACATCATCCCCTTCCTTCCCAGGGGTCCCTTCCTTCCTGGCCTTCTTCTCAAGGTATTGTTGGATTGCTAGTTGGGCGTTGGGTAGGTTGCTTAATGGCTCCCAGGTGCTTTCCTCAGGTGGGTATCCCTTCCACTTGACGTAGTACTGGAGGGTTTTATAGTGGGTACGGTCTTCATGAACATATTTAACTTCATATTCTTCAGAGTGTCCTACTTGGATGGGAGGGGGTTCAGTCTTGAGTTTCTGGTGGGGGAGTGAGTTCCCCTCTTTCTTAAATAGAGGCGCGCGGTGGAAGATGTTGTGTATTTTCCACGAGGGGGGTAATTCTAGTTCAAATGCTACTTCACCCACTAGTTTGGTGATCTTGTAGGGGCCACTTCTTCTGTGGGCTAACTTCTGACAGGGAACAGTCAGAGGCACGTTTCAAGAGTCCAGATAGACTTTGTCCCCTACTTTCAATGGTTTCCCAGTAGTTCTCTTTTTGTCAGCAAAAGCCTTATAAGTCTGAACAGCGCGGGTCAGATTCTTAAGACAGGTTTGTTGGGTGTCGTGTATCTGTTCAATCTAGGTTTGTCCTGACGGTTTTATTTCCTTACTGCCAATACTGGGATCCCAAGATGGGTCAAATCCATAATTGGCTTTGAAGGGGGACATTTCCGTGAAGGCATGGTCTTTACTGTTGTAGGCATACTGTGCCATGGGTAGCATCTTGGCCCAGTTATACTGGTTGGCGTTGGCATAGCATCATAGGTATTGTTCAAGTATTTGGTTCACACGTTCAGTCTGGCTGTTGGTCTGTGGGTGGTAGGAGGTTGATACACAGCGCTTTACCCCCAATACCTTCATCACCTGAGTCCAAAATTTGGAGGTGAATTGTGGTCCTCTATCAGTGATAATTTCTAACGGAGTGCCGTGTTGAGTTAGGATGCGGTCATGGAAATGTCTAGCTGTCTCTGCGGTGGTGCAGTGAGTGGTGGTAGGAACAAAATAGGACATCTTAGTAAACCTATCTACCATGACCAGGATGGCGTTAAATGCATTGGAGGGAGGAAGTTCTACAATATAGTCCATTGAAACGGACTGACAGGGCCCCACAGGTATGTCTAGCGGTCTTAGCAGGCCATCAGGTTTGGATCTACGGGTTTTGGTTCTTCCACATGTCTCACAGCCTTCAATGTAGGCAGCCACATCTTTGTTCAGTTAGGGCCAAGCATAATTCTTCTTGATTCCTCAGAGTGTCTTGAGTCTGCCAGGGTGGCCAGCCATCTCTGAGTTGTGATAGTAAATGAGTACTTTGGTCCTTGTTTCACCTTCTGGTACATAGATTCGGTTGTGTAATAGCAGGGTGGATCCTTTCAGTGAGAATCCTTTCTTGTGGTGGCGGCTCTCTGGGTCTGAGGTCAAGTCAGCAACAAGGTCCGCTGAGTATTTGTCTTGTTTCTGCGCCTCAATTACGTCAGGTTTGCAGGCCATGATTTTCATGTACATCAGTTGGATGCCTAGTCTGGCTGGGTCAAGGAGTACATGTGTGTTGTGGTCCTTAGTTTCTGTAGAGGAAGAAATCAGATCAGCTCTTCTACTCAGGGCGTCAGGTACCACGTTCACCTTCCCAGGCTTGTAGTCAATGGTCAAGGTATAGTCAGCCAGTTCCAAGGCCCATCTGGCCTGCCTCTGGTTTAGCTGTCTGGGTTTAAAGAAGTAAACCAAGTTCTTGTGGTCAGTTAAGACTTTTACTGGAAATTTGGCACCACATAGGTACTGGCGCCAATGTTTCAGGGTCTTCATTGTTGCAAGCATCTCCTTGCTGTAGATTAGGTAGTTTCTTTCAGCAGGCAGTATCTTCTTAGAGTAATATGCTACAGGATGTAGCATACTATCCCCTCCTTTCTGAAGAAGGACCCCACCCACCGCAAAGTCAGACGCGACAGTTTCCAGTACAAATGGCTTGGATGGGTTGGGCATGGCCAGGACGGGAGCAGAGGTGAAAGCAAGCTTCAGGGCCTCAAATGCTGATGTGCACTTGTCAGTCCAAGCAAAAGTAACCTTGTCTGAGCAAAGGCGGGTCAGGGGTAAGGTAATCAGAGAAATTTTTTGGATGAAATCCCTGCAATAATTTGCCAGGCCCAAAAAACTTCTCACATCTTTCCTGCATTTGGGCACCGGCCAAGATATTACTGCTTCTACTTTGTCCTGTGCCATGGCAAACCTGCCAGTCTTCACAACGTATCCCAGGAACTCAACTTCAGACTGGAAGAATTCACACTTTTTAAGCTTAGCATGTAAGTTTGCTTGGGAGAGTTTTTCTAGTATAAGGTCCAGGTAGCACAGGTGTTCCTTGTGGGTCTTGCTGTAGATGAGGATGTTGTCAAGGTAGGCCACACAGAACTGGTCAAGGTATTCACCCAATACTGTGTTTATCATGCGCTGGAAGGTGCTGGGGGCGTCGCATAGTCCAAATGGCATCACCAGGTATTTGTAGAGTCCATACCTGGTCTTGAACGCCGTTTTGTATTTGTTGCCCTCTTTGATTTGGATTTGGTTGAACACATCTATTAGGTCAATTTTTGAGTACACCTGGGCTCCAGTTAGTATGTCACAAAGGTCATTGGCGTTGGGGATGGGATAGCAGTTCTTCACAGTGATATCATTCAGCTTCTGGTAGTTCATGCAGGGGCGCATTCCACCGTCCTTCTTTCCTAAAAACAGCATCAGTGATGAGCATGGGGCCTTCAATACTTGGATGAAACCCTTTTTTGTCATATCCTCCAGGTAAGCTTTCAAGGCCACTTGTTCTTGGTGATTGCAACTATAGATGGGGCCGTGGTGTGGTTGGGTACCTGGTAGTAGGTCTATAGCATGGTTGTATATGGAGTGGCTGGGTAGTTTTGTGGCCTCTTCTTTGCTAAATATGTGGTCCCACTTTTGCAGGGAAGTAGGTAGTGTCCTGACGCTGGATTCCATCTTTATGGTTAAGAGTCTGTTGGTTGGGGTTCTGCTGGGACTCATACAGAACAGAACAGAACAGTGTCACAAGATTCAGGTTGTCCTAAGGTGGCGGTCTTCTCACAATAATTTAGAATCAGACCATGTCTGTCGGACCATGAGTCCCCCAGTACTAGAGGATGGGGCAATCCCGGCAAGAGGATCAAGGGAGTTGGGTACACGTTCTGTCCAATTGTCAAGGGAAGTTCCTGTTTGCACTTGTAGCCAGTGTCCAGGGAACTGTTTCCCATGGTTACTTGTAGGCTGCGCTCTGAAGCTGTTAGTCCTAGTTCCTTTGCCAGGTTGGCGTCAATGAAGCTTTCATTGGCTCCTGTGTCAATAAAGGCCTCTATCTGACGCTTGATTCCCATACAGTCTATGGTCACTTGGATAAATTTATAAGATTGCGCAGAGGTGTTTATTTGCGCCAAGGATACAGAAGGTGTATTCTTCTTAGGGCATTCTCTGGTTAGATGCCCGGCCTCGTGGCAGTAGAAACATAACCCATCTCAATAGTGGCGTTGTAACTTGTCAGGGGACATTCCAGGTCAATTGGGCGTCATGGCTCTGCCGGCTTGGGTAGGGTTCACGTTATGTCCTTCTTGGTTTAGACTCAGGCCTTTGCATAGGGACAGTAATTCCTCTAGGCTCAGTGTAGGCAGGTGGTGCTTCAACAGGTCTTTCATGGCTGAATTAACTCCCTTTCTGAAGATAATGGCAGATAATTCATCTTCAAGTTGGGTGCGCATTTTCAGTTTAAGGAACTCGTCAATATAGGCTTGGATAGGGTGGTTTGCTTGTCGGATCTCTAACATAGAGTTCAGCGCATAGTATCTGGTGCCTTGGTCATTGCCAGTGCTCATGAGTTCAGCTTCAAATTTTGAATAGTCAAGGCAAAATTCAACATCTTTGGCAGTGGCCTTCCTGAACCAATCCAGTGTGTCTCCTAATAGCATGGCAGCCACCCCCAAGACTTTTGCAGTGTCACTGGGGTAGGCGTTGGCGTTGGTTTGGAAGTGGAGGCAGAGGACTGGCATGGCTTGGCGGGCTTCTTCTAAGGTGAGTTTGCCCATCTGGGGCATATCCACCTTGGTCATGGTCTGGTTCACTATCACATTTTGCACTTGTGATGTGGCCAGGTTCTGGAGTTCTACACCAGGTGCAGGGTCTTTCAATTCTTTGGCGGGTTGGTTCTTCATCCATGGGAGTATCAGGGAGGTAAGTGCCTTATGGGTGTAATAAGTGATTATCACAAAAAAGAGCATACAAGTCGCCCCAAGTGTTAATAAAATCTTGGGGCCCAGGTTACCGTGTTTGTAAAAGATTGTCATAATTTCAGGAAGCCAGTCATAGGTAGAGGCATTGGGCGGCTCAGGGTGAGGTGCGGCCAAGCCGGCGGGTAAGGCCCACCATAGAATGGGTGCTAACTTGATAATATAAGATACAGAACGCCCAAGTAAGGACCAGGGTCCGGAGTTGGGGACCACAGAATCTACCAAACCTGTCAAAGTAATGTAGAGTACTCCAAACAGTTGGGTAGAGGTGGTCTCGGCTGCGGCGGTAGGTTCTAGCAGGCGGTGTGGTTGTGGGGTTAAGGGAGGAGTCATAGGAACAAAGTAGGCAGGCAGATAATTGTACTTGTCTTTGAACAATCTTGGTGGCCTTTTGTACCACTTTTCTTTGCATCCTATGTATTTGATTTCTCTAGTCCTGGCCAAGGGGTCAACAATGAGGATAGTCTCCAAGTTGTACTCTGAATAGGCCGGGTTGGGGGTATTCAGTAAAATGCACAGGTCCAAAGGGGGCTCCCGGGGGACGGTATAATGCCTGGGGCAATTTGGCAGGTTGGTCTTGGGAGAGGGCGGCAGCCTGGCGGTCTACTTGACTGGGATTAAGATGGAAGATCACTAAGACTAGATAGGGTAAGATTTGTTTGAACCAAAGGTTCATAAACCTTTATTACCAAAAAAATGACGATGTGGTCTTCACCATACCGCCAGGGTTTTTATACCATGGGATTTCGCTCCTTCAATTTTTGCAGGGTTCAGGTTTGCAGACAAGGTACTGGCAGGACGTGGGTCTTGGCTTGGGGTCTCAAGGGCGGCAGATCCAGGTTGTGCCTGTTCTGGAAAATTGGAAAGGCGATGCTTTGTTTTGCGGCCACTGTTCACTATGTCACCTGAGTAGTCCAATTGTACTAACCCTTCTGGGCGGCATGCCGGCAGGTCATTGGCAGAGTTGATAATAGGGTTTGGTTTAACCTCCTTAAGGCAAGCTGCAACAGCTGCATAGGTTCAGGTCTTTGGTGGCTCCAGGTTAGCATCAATTTGACGACCATTTGGGGAATTGTCCTTGGGAGACTGGCGGGTCTCAGAGTAACCCGTTAACTCAAGTACGCAATTTAGCAAGTTGGCGGTCCCCCGTCCACTTTGTGTGACTCAAGTTGTTTTTGAAGGGTCCTTTGTAGTAGGCTGGCAGAACGCGGAGTGATTCACTGATTTGAGCCTGTCTTTTAACGGATTGGCGGGTCCTGGACTGTTCTGGAGGGTTGGATCCGCCTTCTGGGAACCGGGGTTTCACTCTTGGATTTTCAATACAAGTATTGAAATGTCATTCATGACATGTGGATTCAAATATATGCCCACCTGACTTTGTCTTGTACCTGGAAGCGCTTACAATCCAGCAGGCTGCGGCAGCCCCCTAAACAGACAATGACACCAGGCTCTTCTGAAAGGAGGACTTCAACTGGCCATATGGAAGGTCCAGACAGAGCCTGGGGTTGTGGGCAAAATAGGCTCTGCACCCCAGCTTAACCGACAAACCCAACCCTCCTGCTGGAACCCCCTGCAACTATAAGGTGCATGGGATCAAAGCCCTAGCCGCCTCTGAAGCCCCCAGCAACAGCCCAGCCCTCCCAGCCAGCCAGGCACAAGATAGAGCTGACCGCTTGGCGGAACTATCCTATTTATATGGGAATACCCATCTGCTTCTGATAGCCATTGGGGCTGACTTTACCATGGCGGATCTAGGGGTTGTCAATCCTTGACTGCTGGACTGTGGGCCTGGTGGCTTCAGGGTGATACAAGCAGCCAACTCCCAAAGATTGGCTATCACCCAAGGAACTGTACCTTCTTGGCAAGAGTGGGAAACGTTCAAGGCAGGATCTCTAGGCTTGTCATGAGTGGCCTGGACCTCGACATCATTGTCGGCCTGAGCTGGCTATATCATAACTGCCCCTACGTTGAATGGGACACCCCTACTATCACATCTAGAAGGGAATGTGTTGGTCCCAAATCTATCCAATTGAGATGAACAAGCTACAACATATCACTATCTTTGTCTGCATCACCAAGCAGGCCCCCAATGGACTTAAGGGGGAAGGTTGAACCTTGATCAGTGTTCAGTTGAACTTATCAGATCTGAACCTCCCCCAACTTCCTCTCATAGTGAACCACCCCTGGCCTTGCAAGAACTACTTGACAAGTTTAAGATGTATTTAGCAAGATGCTAGACTGATTACCTTTATAATGAGAGATCCAGCATGCTGTGTAACTACAGAGAATGTTGTCTACTACACACTCACTGTATTATCTAACACTCAAGTAAGGGCAGAAACCTCTGGAAGCACCTTGTGGATGCTCTAAAAAAGAGCTTATCTACCCCTTGCTATCTGCATATGGGGCCATGTATCAGAGCCCAGAAACACCATGCCAGCATGTTGGCAAAATTTTTAATGACAACACTGCAGACATGGAGGACTTTGAGAATCACTCCTTGTGCTACAAAACTGCTCATCAACAACCCTGAATGGCCAGGGATTAGCAAGGCCTTTATGCTGCAAACCCCAGGAATTAAACTCACATGCAAGACTGTATTTTGAAATCCCAAGGAAATAGCTAAACAAGAAAGCAACCATAAGCTCTCCCAATTGCCTGTGAGTATGATTGCAGGTCTTGCTAATTGGTGTGGCACCTTGCCAACCAAAAGCCAATTTTTTAAAGACCAATACTTTATTGGGGAAGGTTGGGGAAGAAATGGGGACATCATAGGGACTTGCCCAATTGACAACCAAAAGCCAAGCACATCACAGCATGGGTGTCAGGGAACCAACCTTGGGCAGCCAGCCTGTTGTTTTCTGAGAACACACAGGCTATGGGCCTTGCTGGAAGAGCCCATTACAAGATTGGGGCTAACTTAATAAGGCAGGACATCAATTTTATCACCCAGGACCACAGGTTGGCAGCTGGTATTAAGTGTCAATCACCCCGGTGAGGATGATGTACACTATCCCAAACAGCTTGTTTGTGTGGTCCAGGGGAAGTTTGGAAGTGGACATAGGCATTGGCTTAGGGATGATAGGCGGCTTCATATCCAACTGGTACATGGACAGGGATTTGTATCTATCTTGTAATAGTCGGGGTTCAGTTACGTGCCAAGGGCCTTGTCTATTGTATCTGGTCAACGCTTTTTTTTGGGCCAAGAGATCATGCTCTATTATCTTTTCAAAGTTGTAGTCTTTGTATTCAGGCTTTAAAGAGTACTCTGTAAAGTGGACAGAACCAAATGGGGCTCCTGGTGGACAATAAACTGCAGGCAGAATGACAGGTGGGCCAGAAGAATTCAAACTGAGTTGGTAAATAACAAAGATAAAATAGGGCAATAATTGGTGAAACCAATATCTCATAACATTTTATTTAAAATGACAATAAAGTCTTATTAAAGGGTCCATGGGTCTATATAGTACCCCACCACTAAACTTTACATCTACTATGGGGGTTCATCATAGAGTCAGGAAATATTAGGTCAGGTGGCTGGGATGCCCAGGTTTTGGAGTGGCAAAATGACATTATTGATTAGAAGTTGCTCATTGGATATATCTGCAGAAAGAGTTGCTTGGCTATTCTGTTCTTGAGCCATATTCATGAGGGCAGCCTTCAAGTCCGTGTTTTTCTCAGGTGGTGAATATTGATTGATCATCTGGGTAGACTTCAAATTCATGAAGCTAATGGTACAAATTATTTTGCCTTCTTTAGGAAATTTTCTTGTCTTTCATCAGGCGCTGTGGCTTCCAAGTTTTTGCTGATATCTTTGTCCTTGAAGGCATTTGCGGCCTCAGCTTGAGCAGGCTAAATTCCAATAAAATACAGGTAGTTGGTCCATTGGTCCTTGGGGCTAGCAGCCCGCAAGAGGTCAGGACCAGGGGTTGAAACCTGCTGTCGTGAATAACAGCATTCACCATGTGTTGATTTTGCCTTTGTTGGGCCATTTCAAAGACGAATCTCTTGCTTTTGCTTTTGACTCTCAAAATGAACTGGCTTCCGCTTCAGGAAATATGATTGTTTGGTTTCCTGACTCTGCGCAACTCACTTGCCCCACTCATGCTTGTGGCAAGTGATCCTACCGTCCTGGTAGTGTTTTGTGGTATTCCTAACCACTATATATTCCATTTAATATTCACCAATAAAGATTAAGTTCTATTCACATTTTTGTCTTTGTGTCTTCTGTACTTCTGCGCCTCTCTCTAGCCACACCTAGTAGAGATTATTCATCCAGGGCCGCAAGGTAAATGCTATTGCCTTCCCTGTCATCTAACTGAGACTTAGTAAAAATCCAATCCTAAGGTTAGGATTCCCTGTTGTGTATCTGTGCTGCGCCTCAGATCACGACACCCGCTCTTGGGACTGGGTTTTGAAGGGAGGAAATATGTCACTCCTGACAATGAGCATAAGTCAGGTGCAGTCCCTGCGCATACAGACATGTTCATTTTTAAGCATAAAGAGTATATCAATGAAGAGAATGTCATAAGACCAATGGTGGCACAAGAATAGGTTGTTTTTTTAGTTAAGTATAAAGATGAGGAATAAAAACCTTCCTCAATGTTAAAATTATCTTAAAAAATCTAATGTGCAACAAGAGCACTTGCGGTTTGAAGGAGTTGATTACCTTTGTAAAAATTATATCTCTTACTGGAATTGCTTAATAAATTCTGCCAACTGCTTGGTGAGAATAGCCACTATAGTGTACATGGCCTTCCAGGCCTGGTCTTTTACTCCTTCTGGAGAGCAATTGACATTTGATGTGAGCTGTGACATTGCATTTTTTGCAGCCAAAAAGGACAGGTATCTTTTTTCTGGTCACAACTACTGCATTCTAGCAAGGTTGCAGTAAAGAACAGGTGCCCTCTTCCGCTGATTGACAACTTATTTGTTGCACTCACAGGTGCTAAGGTCTATAGCAATATTGATATTACTACATGGTACAATCAGGTCAGGATTGACCACAGGAACACTCCATAGGTTGTTTGAATGTTGAGCCATAAATTTTAGTATGAATAATACACTCTATACATTTGCAACGCTCATGGATAAGGCTTTTGAGAAATTAGTTGAAAAGTGTGTTTTTGTAACCTAGATAGCATTATTATATTAATTAAGGATCAAGAAACACATATTAACCCCATTTGAGGCATATTCAACACAATTTGCAAACATCAGTTGAAGGCCAAACTATCTAAATGTGAGTTTCTTCAGTCAGAGTTAATGTTCTTGGGACATATCATCTCAGTCAAGGGGATCAAACCCAACCCAGTTAAAATTAAGATGATCATCAACATATCATCTCTTACTTATGATAGTCAAGTATATTTCTTTCTGGAAATTGTAGTGTATGTACACAAGTCTATTTATAACTGTGAGGAACTCATTGCTCTTCTCCCCAAACTTCTCAACACAAAGCAATGAATTTAATAGAGACTAGTACAAGATCAAGCCTTTAAACAGCTCAAGCAAAGTCTCAAAACTGCATATGTTCTTCAGTTACCAAATAAAAACTGCCAGTATGATCTCAAGACTAGCGCTTCTGATCTTGCCATAGTGGAGTACTGCAGGTAAAACCCAACAGAGATGTTTTCCTCCCAGTAGCCTATTAACCATGTAAGCTTACAGACACCAAGAAACAATATCCCATCCATAATAAGGAATTAGCCATAATTTTGCAATATGTTGAGAAGTGACACTGTTATCTAGAAGGTACTATCTTTTCTCCCTGTGTCCTCACTTATCACAAGTCTCTTCAGTGTTTTAACACACAGTCACACCTGGCTTGGCGCCAGGGTGGGTTTATTGAACATCTCCCCCATCATATCTGCATAGATTATAAACCTGGAAAGAAGTTAGTCACAACTAACACTCTTTTTCAACTATATGTAGAGCCAATCACAGAGGACGTCATACTAGATACCAACTGGTATATAATGTACCTGCACCCCAAAAGTACAAGCTATGAGGGCCTTAATTCATTTATCATTTTGAAGCCAAAAGAAAATGTGAGTCAGTTCACTACCAATACAGGAAACATATGCCAAAGGGCAGAAACAGGGAAGAAGACAAATTGAATTTCCACCACATAACAATAAGATATCATCTTACACTATCACTGTATGCTAGGACACATGAGGGTGTAACCTGTTCAAAATCATGAAACATAAGGTCTGGTGGCCGCACATGTGTCAGGACATCCTGGATCTCCCAGAGCCATGTATGCTGTGTGAGAAGATGTTCAAACCTGCTCTTCCAAAACCAGCTTTATCCATCAAAGCCACAGAACTCTTTTGAAAGTGGCCTCTCAACAGTGTAGGATCCCTGCCCCAGGATAAGCTAGGGAAGAAATACACTGTTACTGGCATCAACTATTTTGTGTGTTGGCCTTTAGCCTGAGCAATTACCAACCCCGCTGCAATCACTATCACCCTCACTTGCTTCATTGGCAAGGAGATTGTGGCACACTTTGGTTGGTCTAAGCAGCTAATCACAGATGGAGGGTTAGAATTTGTGGTTGACATCATGAAGGCATACTGTGTAAAGAATGCCTTAGCTTATGTGGTTAGGACCCCATATCACCTGCAAGCTGACAGGCGTGTGCAACAGCTATATGGTTTCCTAGTCCAGCAGATTGCCAAGCTGTCCTGAGAACATCCAAGCGCTGCTTGAACAGAACACTTTTCAACTGCATCACTCATTCTTTGCACCAGAATAAACAGTGGTACAGGGTTTTGTCACGGTAGGTTCCATCATGCTGGGAATTATCTGCCCAAGCAGGAAGGCTCAAAAAGCCGGGAAACTTTTATTGAAATTGACCAAGTTAACAGATTTAAATCAAATGGTTGATTGAAAATGGGTTACGGCTGCTCCAGTCTGTCAGCTGAAACCAGCTCCTCCTTGCAAATTGAGGTTGATAAATTGGCATAATTTGAGGGTCACTTGATACAAGTTTGTTAATCAGCATGGTTGTCAGAAATTGATCACACAAGGGTTCTTTGCAACCTGGACCAAATACTTACTTGACAATGTGGAAGGAATAGGATGAAAATATTCAGGTGGTATTGCTTAGTCAATTTTTGATATATATTGAATACTTTTCACTGTTTCAACTCTAAGAGTTGAGTCCTCCTAAAATTTTCCTCAATAAAAATCATTTATCCCTAGTTCTAATTTACTTTTCAAAATGCATCCTGTTGTCAGGAATCCAACCTGCGGGGGGTTCCTGAGAACTCGCGGGCAGACGGCCCGCAGGTCCAGCAGGGAGAGCCCACCACAGGATTGAGGCTAACTTTACAATATAAGATAACAATTTTCCAAGGACTGCCCAAGGTTTGCTTGTAGGCACTGTGGAATCAATCAATCCAGTGAGGGTGATATACATCACCCCAAATATTTGGGTGGAAGTGGATTCATCAGTGGCAACGGATTCTTGTGGGCAGTTGGGCCGCGGGGTGTGGGGCGGAGTCATTGGAACCAAATATGCGGGCAGGAAATTATACTTGTCTCAGAATAGCAGAGGGGATATGGTGATTTTGATGCCTTCTCTGTATACGGTTTCAGTCTCTCTAGTTCTAGCTTTAGGGTCGTGGATGAGGATCTCTTCCAGAGTAAACTCTGAATACACTGGGTTGGGTGGGTACTTGGTAAAATGTACTGGGCTGAAGGGAGCTTCTGGTGGATGGTAAAGTTTGGGCGGCTGGTCTGCGGTTTCTTGGGGTAGGTGAGAACGGGGAGCGGAGCCGCAAGGAGTAGACTGTAGATGAAGTAAAACTAATAACAAGTATGGTATGATCTGGTTGAACCAAAGGTTCATGTCGCTTTATTGCAAGGATGGCAATGGGCATCTTCCTGGCGGCCCAGGGTATAAGTATGCCCATCTGTCATGGTAAAACTTTCCCAAATTTTGTCGGCCCAGGTTTTCCTGATTACCAGGTCTTTCCAGTCTTTGGTGGCATCAGTTGCGGGAGTTATTTCATTGGCTGCCTCTGGGTGGCCCGCATTCTATGAGAAAATTCTCTATTTCCTCTTCCGTGCGGGCCCGAGTTACTTTGGAATCAGTGGCTGGGCCTGCCCGTTGATTGGCTGTCTTAACAGGAACCCCCAGTGTGGAGATTATTGGTGTAGGTACATTTGGTCTGTCAAGCTTAAAAGGATTTTCCAAAGTCAAATCCTGTTCTGATTTGAGCCCAAAAAACTGTGGGCAGCTGGCCCTGCGGGCTGGCAGCCCGCGAGATGCCAGGGTTCAAGTTTCGTAGCTGGGGCTTTTTGATAAGCATGGTTGATAAGAGTTTGTCACTCGTGACACCTGTAGTTGGGTTGTTACAATATATTCTGTACAATCTAATTCTCAACTGAATCATTTCTGGAAGATGGGGCCCTGCAGTTGGAACTTTGTTGTCGGTGCCGCCCAATGCTAATTTCATGCAAGCTGATCTTGGAGCCCCCCATTCTGGAAACTGAAAATTTTGTTGCCTCCTAATGTCCAGAATTTTATTCTGAAGATATGTTGATGCTTTCTCAGGCAATTCATCTTGGGCTACTTTGGTTAGGATTAATTGTTCTACTTAATCCTAGTATTACAATTAGAAATTTTACCAAAATATATCTGAAGCCACGCTGGTGGTTAATCATTAATTCTATGTGGATTTGGGTGGTAATTTGCCATCACTTAGAAGCGGCTTCATACTATCCCATGATTTCTGTCACAGGTTTAGCCCCAGCGCTCTGGCCTTTGGTATACCCAACAGTGTGACAGAGGTGGACCAGGATAAGTTGAAGTACACTGTCCCAGCCAGCCCCCTGCTGTTGTAAGTTACGCCTCCCCCTAGGCCTTCACTTCAATCCCTACTGAATGCTTGGGGATCTCTACCAAATTGTGTTTGAACAACTATCCAAAAGCTACCAAAAAAGCCCTTGAATTAATACTTGTGGAACTATTCTGAAGTTGTCCCCACCTAACCCACTCAAGAGCCATCCCAGGTTAAATAACATGTGGACCCAAAGCAGGTTCCTCAATTTCAGTTGAGTTGGGTTTTCATTTGACCCTGCCCGTTCAAGTTTGCCTAGATTTTCCTGCATCAAGCAATGCACCCCTAACCCCTGGCACAGCTGGCTGATCCGTTTGGGGGCTTTTGGAATCCCACCCAACTCTGCCCCCTCCCTTGAATGGATGCAAGTGTTGTAAAAGTCCTTGCTTTGTCATCCTCTAGCCTAATATAGTCTGAAGTTTGTTGGAACTTTGGGTCACTTGGGTTTATCGGCTGCTTTGCAGTATTCAGCTGGTTCTGTTCCCCATGGCCTCCCAGGGATTGTCAGTGGCAACCTTTTTGGTGGTTGCCCAAACCAGGGTTTATTATGGCTGCATGCTAGGTTTTGTTTCTTCCTGATCTGCTCCCCAATCCTTACTGCTGTCACCCTCTCACCAGCACAGCGGCGGGCCAAAGCCTGTGAAGCCAAGCAGGAATGGATCCCGGGGGCAGCCAAGCACTTGGACGTCAGCTATGCTGGGGTTGGCCTGCCTGCACACTCAATCTTGCGCTGCAAAACTTGAGCCCGACCACCTTGGGCCCTTCAAAGCCACATCAGTCTATGACAACCACGCCCATTGGCTTGAAGATGCCCAAGGTAATACCAAGCAACTCTGCCATGACAGATTGCACCCCTGCTGTGCTGTACCTGCCCAGAAATGTTTCAGATGCAACTTCCCTTTCCTCCTGCAGATCATGATTCTGGTCAAGGATGACAAATAGGAGGCAAGAGGGGGTGCTGCAACCAAGTTTACTCCCCCACCCACCATTTATCTTACAATACACAGGGGGTACTCATAGAGGTGCCCCATGCCGTATCTAATGACAGTGGCCTCTTACTGCCAATGTCGAATTACAGGCAATATCTTCTAAATAGGAGTGCTCCCAATTCCATGCGCTGATCCCCCAATTGGCTGTTGGCCACTCACCCCATATCTGGATCCGACAACAATGCCACCCCTTGTGGGGTAGTGGCTTCCCTTTACAGTATAACAACTACCGCTTCATAGTGAAGCTACCATTTTATCCTTATTCTCTGCCCTTCCCTGATGGACTGTTGTCTTCCCCAATCCAAATACTGAACTATGCTTAGTAAAGTTGGAACACAAGGTGCAAAAATACTTTTTGTAAACGATGATTGTTTTTGACAGTTGATCTAACCTTGTAAACCCAGTGCTTGAAGTGATATGCTGTAAATCATACGTCGAAGATTTAAATTTATTCCTGTGGGCTAGCTAAATTACAATTCAACTTGAAATTACCCCATGCGACACAACGGAGCAAGCGATATGGACACTTCATATATGGGATGAAAGTCTACAAGAGCCTAAAGGCCAATCCAATAGGATCTTCCATTTGGATTATGGATGACTGATTGGGATGTGCAGGTTTGGAGGGGGGCCTTGGGGATTGCGCACCATTCATACCAAACCTTCTTTGAAGAAGGTGCACTGCAACGCCAGATATGCACCTCCAGTTGAGTCCCGGGAGTAACGTGGATGGGTGAAGAAAGGGGGAAGAAGAGAGGGAACCAAGAAAACATTCCAGGGGAGTGGTTAGTAGGGTGGATGCTCATAACAACATCTTTGTATAGAGTCGCTTCAAAGTAACCTGCTAATCCATGTACGAGCCCTTCAGTATCAGGAGTGAACTTAAAGCGGTTAACCGAGTAGCGATCGTTCCGGCTGTTATCTATAGATGCATCGACAAGATCACCGCTGGCTGGTAGGGGATGGGTAAATGTCCAAGTCTTGGCCGGGTCAGCCAGAAGCCGAACTTGTTGAAACATGACGACGTACGGAATCTCGAACTTGGAAGGTTCGTTATATGCCGCAATCGACTCATGCAACCTTACAGAAGACATTGGTGCTAAATAGGACGAGTAGTCACAAGGGATGGAAATTCCTCCGTCTGAACGTTAGATGGCATCAAGAGCAACGTTACCTTTCAACACCTTTTGAGCACCATCAAGACACTCTGGAGAAAGCTCGTTGTCGCCAAAGGAGCCAAGCAACTCCGTCACCAAGATATCCGCCTAAGAGTTAAGGCTAAGAAGTGATGGCCCTTACTTTCTCGGGAGCAACCCAGCTTCGCATATCAGAAAAGAAGATGGTGACTTTATCATGCCAGTCCTGGGCCTTCCTCCGTTGTAAGCTAAATATAAGCAGGAGTTAAAATGGAAACTTACGTGACAAACGCATTGGGGTTCTTTTCGACGGCATACAACTTGATGGGCAGCTCTGCTGTTTCAGCAGCTTTGAGGCAGCGATCTACCAAAGGTCCACGGCCAGCGCCTGCAACAATAATAACACTGGAATTTAGCCAAGCCAAGGGAGCATATTACACTGGATCATGGGCTCGATTCAAATCAACCAGCGCCTTATAGACAGCCTATGAGTTAGCTAAAGTGACGACTATAAAGTACCTGCTCATAAAGCTGGTATTTAACAGGGTCCTTCTCAAAGACTTCGTATGTGGCAGACTCCAAATGGTCCATAAGTGGCTATGCAAAAGTCAGAGTTGAAAAGCAACAGCTTACCTGCAATGGTGCTTGGAGATAGTCGCTATAGCCTTTAGCAAAAGAGTCGAATGTCTTTTGGCTTTCAAAGGCGCATGTAGGAGGATCCACGTTAGAGGCCAGGTGTCGGATGTAGTCACTGTAAGCACTAAGCGACGCATCACCATTGCAAGTGTGCTGGGGCAGTGGCTTTTGGGGTGCTAAGATAACAAAATGGGGTGCGACCATGTACAAGCTTCTGAATGCCTCCTGATCAACCCTGGATAGAACGGGGTAGCCCTTGCGATTGGGAATAAAGCGAGAAGCTGGCAGTAAAACATGGGACAGGGGCTCTCCAAGCCACTGTGCAACCCGTGCCTTGATTCCTGGCCTGTGAGATTCAGAAAGAACCAACGCTAAAGCAAAGGTTAGACGGAGTGGAAGCTGGACATGTACCAATCTTGAGCAGAGTTTGGTGCCCAACTAAATTGCGGAAGAGATTCCATTTCTTCCAGGCGAAGATGGATACGTCTTCGTCGAGATGAATGGGGAGGATATACTTATCATGTTAGAGATAAGTAAACAAGGTACCTGCATGTGGCTTTGGTTAGATGAAATTATTTGATTGATGACGCGTGCATAATTTGGGAGGCATTCTTCTTTGCTTTCATGAGTGATGGGAGGGAGGAATACGCCTTTCAGGCCCAAGTGGCTAGCCCATTCGATCTCTTTTTGAAGAAGCTAAATCTATTGTCAGAATGATTTAAGAAGATGGCTTACAAGAGTGTGCAGTTGAACGTCTGATGCTTCTTTGTCCAGTTTAATAGATGATGACGTGACCCCAACCACAGAGCCAGAAGGAGCTTTTATAAAATTAACACTGCGAAGAGAAGTTTTGGCTTAATATTACTGGAAATGGTGATGAAAAGATCTTCAAGTTCAAAAGTCCAGATGGGCGTCTGAAGCGAAATGCCTCGGGTCTGGGATTGGGTTTGCTTCTCGCGTAACTTTTCAAAAGCTGATGGAAACGAAATGGGTGCCAGAGAGAAATCAAAGGCACTGAGACTGGATTCGGTTACAAGAGACGTCAGGTCCACTTTTTTTTCTGAATAGTCTATTTGGCTGTAAAGCCCAACTTTAGGTACTTCTATGCTTGGCCGCGGTTGATTCTCTATCCCTGCCATGGTATCTTGGCTCTAGACATCAGGGTTTAAAAATATGTTCGTGACTTTTTGTTTTTATTAAATATCTCACAGTTTAAAGATACTATTGAAAAACAGGAAGCTAATAACACTTGCCCAGAGTAATTAAAATTACTGCCGGAGCTGAATTTATTGGCAGTTTTCTGCATACCATCTAGTAGCCTTCTAAATTCAAGTGAGGAAAATTGATATCACTAATGAGAAAATCGGAGTTAAGAGGACCATATTTTTTAGCTTGATACCGAGTAAAATGTTTGGAGGGGCGTTGGAAAGAAAGGATCTCATAAAAGATAGTGTTGTTCCAAGGAAGCAAAATGTAGTTCATTAAGATGAACAACTGAATGAAGTATTTAAGTCCGAAGCAAAAGGCTTCACTTGATTGGTAAATGAGTGATTAAATTTGTAATTTTTTGTTTAGCGATTAAAAACAGAGTTCAAATGGATCAAAGGCTAAGTGGCTGTTGGCTTGATGAGTTATAATTTTTGGTGAATAGACACAATAAAAACAAGGGATTAAATCATTTCACTTGCTACTTCAGTGGCATCCATAAGTAGGGTCATGGACAATATATAGAATAAAACCATATTTTGGAAAAAGAAAAGGGGTTGAATTAGTATAAAAAGATGCACCATAAAATCTACCATGTGCTTAATAAAATAATTTAATAACCTCACCATTGCTATGGAAAAGTAATAGCTTACTAGTTGAATAGATTAAAAACTTGTTGGGCTCACCTTTGTCTTCAGTCACAAATGTTTAGGTATTGGGTGGAACAAATCTCTTAAGTTTTAGTAAGAAATCTCAGATCAACTCTGAATAGTTTGGAGGTTTCTGGCAGATTAAATTCGATTGCATCACAAAAATACTTGATGGGGCGAGAGTCTGGACTTTGAGCAGACCAATCAAAGTAAACAATGGCTATCACCCGAGTAGCTTAAAATTTCCTCAACAGTTTGCCTGGAGCTGTAACTTTGCTTGGGGGTTTAGCAGCTATATCGTCCTACCGCCTTAAAACAGCCGAGATTCCAATCCAAGCTTCTTTTGTAAACATCACCAATCATGATTACAGAAGACCACCCCTGGATGCCTACCAGATTTTGCCCAGCATAGCAAAAATCATGGCTAGAAATATTTAAACAGAATGTAATTAATTTTTATCCAAGATACCATAATTTGGAGGTAGGGCATGGCATCTCAAAAACATCAGTGCAATTTACGCCATTTCAAAAAACACCTCTCCTGAAAGTAATCCAGCGGTTTCAAAGCTATGGCGTCAAGCAAAATCAACTCAGTTGTAAAAAAAATCAACTCAAATACAGCCAAACTTAAAAGCCAATAAATCTATATCAATAAGCATTAGGTTTGGGCTCACTTCTATCTCGTTCTCATCCCAGCTCATTTCACTTCCAGGTGAGTTGATTTCATTTGTATCTGAGCTGATTTCACTTACAGATGAGTTGGTTTCACTTAGTGTTATAGCTTTGAAAAACTACTGTACTGTTGCAACTGAACCAATGCTAATTTAGTATTTGATTGGAGAAGACAACAATCCAACTGAAAGGACAAGGGTAAGAATAAGATGTAGTTTATTGAGGAATATTGTAATTAATATACCATATGGGAAAGCCACAAGGCCACAGGGGATGGCATAGTGGTGGGTTCAATATAAGATTTGGGTTGAGGAATAACTTGCACAGAGATCAGTGTATTAAATTGGCAGCGCTCCTAATTAAAAGATAGTGCCCAAAATTTTACAACATCATCAGATTAATCCATGCTGTTAGACACGTCATGGGATATCTCTTCAAGTGCCCCTGTGTATTTGAAGATACATTGGCAGGTGAGGATGGAACCTCGGTTGCAACAGTACTATGGCCTTTACTAGCAATAACAATTTTGACAGGCTTGGTGAGCAAGGCAATAGACATACCAGTGTCAGTGAATAAGGGACTCCACATGCAGAGGCCCACATTTACACCTAGATCTTTGATATGGGTGATAGTGAAAACAACTTATACCTGTCTCCCAACCCATCTGGGCTTGACCTGGCTGATAATCACCAACAGGATAGCTCTGTTTGTGCTCCTTTACCTGACCTCACACAAGGCACAAATCAACCAGGCACTCATGATAATAAGCTGTTTCTAACACAATCTATAACAGGCAGCCAAATGGCTATAGCTTTGCCCAATCAGGCTATGGCATCTTTAGCCTAGAGGCCCAAATGTCAAATCATCACTGCCCAGATTTTCCAGAGAACTGTAGCAAGTATCAATGTAGCCTGGCCTAGGACCAAGTTGCCAACCAAAAAAAACTGCCTGTGCCACTGTGATGCAGGAATTTAATAGCTCCATGGGCAAGGAAACATAGTTGCTTGGTCAAGCAGCAGAAGAAGGCAGCTGAGTTCCAGATCAGCAAACCATACCCTATTATGCTTGATCTTCCCCAGCGGGACCCCAAGATCCATCTGATCCAAGTCCAGAACCACCTTGCATACCATGGCATATATGTATCAGCCCACATGGTGCAGCTCTGAATGTATGGTAAAGGAGCCTCAGTCCTAATGTTGACTGGTTCCTATGGGGCCTGATGAGATTTCAGTGAGGGTTCCCGTATGTTCCTGCCACTGTACTCACTGTTGCTTTACACATGAAGGTTTATCTGGCTATGTTATGTGCATCCCATGTTGCAAATCATTGGCTGTATTTGATGATTTTAGAAAATAGAAAAACTTATAGGGCCAGAGATTAAAGAAGCCCAAAGGAGGCCCTTCACTGGTGCATCTCTGGCTGTTTTGGAAAGGGGCTTGGAATGATTCATGCATGAGCTGATTCACAGGCAAGGGCTTGGTTTGGCTAAATAAGGGTTGTCTGCATGAGAAAGGTAAATATTTGCTGTTTTATTTATATACCTAGCCTTGGTGATTGGTGATGGTTGGTCATGTCTTGGGGTGTTAGTAGGGTGGCCCATAATGAGTAATTTGTAGGGATAGAAGCAGTGCCCTAGGATGGTTATACCAAGGGGTATAAGCGTCCTTAGACTAGCTGGGGTGAGAATACAGCTAGATTTTTTCCCTGGGATGGATGTGCTGAGGTAACATTGAAGTACTGATACCAGATGGGGTGATAATGCAGCTGGGTTGGTTTTCCTGGGAAGGGGATAAAGTTTCTCTTTCTATAACTTATAGGTAGCTTTAAGGGTAACTGTGATGAAATTGGCTCCCTGGTAGTCAACTATTAAGTGAAGTAAAATTTGGTTTTTTTCCTGATCAACTACTGGAAGTTGACACTTTTTTAATTAAAGGTACTTAATGTACTGAACACTTTTAAGCTAAAAAGAAAAATCTATACAGCTATGGTATACTAAAGTGACCCCATAAAATTCAAAAAGGCAATAAAATTTATCTTGATCAATAAGGATAAGGAGGAATAAGCAACTATTTCTCATTTTACTATGAAACTTACACTTTTCACTATAAAAATATTCTTTATTATCATAAAAATTTAAATTATAACAGGAAAAAATAAAGACAATTACAATGTTATAGGCTGTATAGAATATAAAAAATGTAACATCTATTTGTTATACCTCATATAGGCACAACTTTGGATACATTATGCTTTATTAGTAAATCAACAAAAATTATATCATGCAATTTGCTTTCAACTATGATTATTCATTTTGTCGTAATTGTGCTGTTTTAGCAGAGTTACACAGGGAAAATATTTAGAAACTAGATAATAATCTTTATTGGGAGATAGTGATTATATAGTTCATGTGAATCAAGGATATTTGGAACAAGATTGGGGATCACACGGCTGGATGGAAGAAGGGGGTGGCTTGATCCTGATAGTGAGTCAAGCGCCAAATTGAGGTATCCACTGTGACGGATCATCATCTGTTCATGTTGTTGGATTTGGTAATTTGAGTTGACTTTCTAGTCTGGCTTCGGGTGACCGGATAATTGGATTGCGGGTCACGAACCCGCTTGGTTGGAACCTTGTTGGCGGGTTGAGCCTGCAGTTTTGACAATTTCAAACTTACTACTTATTCTTAAAAAACAGTAATATTTAAAAATATTCAAACCTGGATGAATTAAAACTAAAAATTAAAGATCAAAGCTAAAAAGTTAAAAGTGAAAAACATAGAAGCAAGCAAGCAAGTTTATTTCTTGCCCTTTTTCCCCTTCTTCATTTTTGTCTCTTCAAAAAGAGCAGTTTCAATTAGATCAAGCTGCTTCTTGATCTCAGAGGCCTTATACTTGTGATTGGCCACATTCTGGATGGCCTTGGTGAAGAAGTTTGACTTTGTGGTTGGCTTGGTGGAGAAATGCGGTTGGCAAGATCCTAGAGCTTGGAGATGGTCTTATCCTGCTCATGTTGAAGAAGGTAAAATAATTTGTTGAACTTTGGGTGGAGCCCAAAGTTGGCCTTAAGATGCTTGTGATAAGCCTCTAGTGCCAAGGTGGTCTTTATCTCATCATTTACTACAGACTGGTAAATTCTTCAACTGGCCTTGGCTTGTGTCAGGGCCCAGAGAGTCTTGACTGGTTTCCATCTGACTGAACTTAATATTTAAATCAAACTAAATTAAAAATTTATTTCAAGGCTAACTTAGAATGATCACAAGGGGATCATTGTGAGCAATACCTTTATATACCATTCCATTAGATTCTTTAGAATCTTCCTAAATCTTCTATACAGTCTTAGGGACTCTGCTGGTGGCATCAGGCTGGGGTTTTGGGGCATCTTCTGAACAGCATGACTCATGATTCTTTGAAAAATCCCGCACATCGGTCTTTGCATCTGTATTTTATCTAAAAATAGCACATATTGACTCTTCTGGTATTTGGCTTCAAGATGTGTGTTTGGACGTCCAAATCCGTCCAGTGGTTGCTGAGTTATTCTCAAATTAAGATTCACATCAATTCTTGTGCCTTGGTCGCATATTTTCATCATTTTGCACTGGTTAGGGAGTTCAGCTGGCGGCCAAACTTTAAGAAGCCATAGCTCATTGTCTAGAGCAGTTAGGAGATTCATCAAAATAGCATTAGGATTGTGGAGAACAGTAGAGTTTTCCCAAAACATTTTTGTAACACAAGATGTGTCAGGGCGTTTCCTGACAGTGCGGGCCTTGTCTCACCTCTGTGTGACGACCTTTCCAATCCACTGGGGCTTGAAGTACTCAAGGAAAGGCTTGAACTCCAAATGCTTTGATATTTATGGATCATTTGAGAGAACCTTAAGTCTCTGCACAGTGTGATCTGGTTTTAAAAAAGCCAAGGTAGTGAATATTGCCAGCACAAATTTGCAGGTGTCCAAGGTATTCCTGTGGCTCAATCCACTAAGTTCAGCATTGGCCTGCACATTGCAAGCAACTACTTGACAGTAGTAGAAGTGGCATTCCTGCACTTCTCTGTTGAACAGCTGCTTGTATGCATTGAACTGAGCAGGCTAAAAGCCCAATGTACATACCTGTGGGCCAAGAGAATGAAGCCTTACTTTTTCCTCCAAGTCCAGGGTAGCCTGGTCCTTGTCAGCGGCAGGAGGATTGGTGCAAGTGTAGGGGGGTCTTCTTGGCATTGAAATTGTTGGCAGGAGGAAGGAGGATAATTTTTTGGCAGAGGATGACAAAGACACGGGTATAGATAGCCTTGGTAGCCCCAGGAAGAAGGAAGAATGCAATTGGAATCACCTGGATGTCTAATGGGAATTTAACATCAAGAGCTGATAAAACATCCAGGGACAGGTGGAAAAGGTACCATCAACTAGCCAGGTTGACGCCCTTTTCAACTCCATTAGGTTCTGTTGAGTTATATAGCAAATAATACAATTCTTGGCAGCCAGCCTGTCATTGTGCAGAAGAAAGCACTCTTCACTTGGGAGCTTCTTGAGCTTGTGAGTGAGTGTAAGCTCAGAGAGGATGTCAGAGGCCTTAAGAGGAGGGTGATTGGCTATGATTTATTTATTGCTTATGAAATTTATCAACTGCTCTTGAGTTAAAACCAACTTGAGATTGTTGGGATTTAAGTGCTACAAGGCCTTGATGGCCAGATTAGATGCTTGGAGGTGGGCTGAAGTGTGAATAACTTGCATGAGGTACCACTTAAGCATCCTTGTAATTAAATGGTTGGGGGATCACATGGTTGTTCCCCTTTCTCAGCAGTCACTCTTTCCCAGAATTTGGTGTTCAGGCGGTCCCCACAAGACTTATCCTTGCAGACAAAGGGTTTGCTTTTGAACTGCCGCTTTTAATTATTACAGTTGGATATATAATTATCAGCCAAATACTCAGGGTCACCCTTCACAGACATAATGGGAAAACAACAGGGATAGTGCTTGTGTTAGAACTAGATGACAAGCTGCACCATTCAAAGAAAAATTATGTGGATATAGTAAACACAGAGTTAATTGTTTGAGTAACAGTAAGCCAAATTAAGAGGAGGGTTTGATCATTTGGGAACCACAACCTGTGGAACGTAAGATGGAGATGAAGATTGAAGTAAAGAAGATCATTTTCAGCAGAAAATTAGAATAATGGCAAGTTGGCAAAGTGACGTAAAAGGCGGGCCAAGTGACAGCAAAGGAGTCCGAAGCCATCTGAACCATTGTCCCAGCCATATCATCAAAAACAGGGGCCAACAGGCCCAAATACGCAAACATAAAGGTGATTTTCTGTTTTATTCCAAGGTGAGTAAGATATCTAGAAACAAGTTTCTAGAGGGGAAATGGGGAAGTCTTAAGGGAGTTCAGGATGGGGAAGGAGGGGATTCCTTGGCTTCTGATTGGCTGGCAAGAATATTTTCAGCAGTTGTAGGCCTTGCATTGGAATTTACGTCAATGATGTCATAATTTGAAAATTTTGGCAACCAACGGGTCAAGCGCTTCCATCACCAAACAACGTATAACGGGTGATTTTCTTGTCATAGTTATTTGGATAAAAATATGGTAGATCCAGATTTTCCAGGGCTATTTGAGCAACCCCAGCTTTGACCCATTTTTTGTCAATTACGGCATTTAAGTTGTCAATTTCTCTTAAGGGTTTGGCAGCAGTTCTTCATTGGTTTCTGGTCTTACGGGGGTGTGTTATTCCTTTCATTTGGTTTTCTACCGTAACAGCTTGGGCACTTTAAGCACCCCATCCAAATTGCAAATATTGTGAATGATTAGTGAATCCCAGGCCACATGGCCAGTGGTCTTGAACTTCTTTGCATAGTTCTTGGGCTCTTCATGATATTTAGAAGAAAGTAGAGGAGAAGAGCCACCAGGGGGAGGAGGCAAGGGGTTCCTGAGGCCTGCTTAGAGGCTTTCTTATTTTTGCCAGAAGAAAAAGTAGGCTTTTTTGCAGCATTTTCCTTCTTAGCACAATGTTTTTTGGTGGGCTCTGAGTCAGCCCCAGGCTGATAAAAAGAGTGATTGGTGAGATCATCATCACTTTTATTGGGGGAGGAATTGGGGATGGTGTGGTTGGAGGGGGGAGTCTTGGCCTTGCTGACCTTCTTAGTACGCTTGATGGTGGTGGTTGGGGCCTTGGATCCAGTTGAGGAGGAGCACTGGGTCTTCTTGTTGGTTTTAGATGATCTTGGTTAAAAGAAAGTTCAGTATTATAAATAAAATAATAGAATAAATAATAAAAGACATAATAAATTAAAGTAAAGAAAAGCAAAATACAAGTAAAAAGTATACACAGAAAGTCTTATTTATCAAGAAAAGATCATACCAAAGAAAATAAAACAAAATATAAGCACAAACTATAGATCTAAAGGGTAAAACATAAAAAATATGAGATATGTGATGAAGCCTCAAAGATGTTAGGTTCAGTAAACATCTTAGGGCTAAATTAAGGGAAAATATATTTAAATAAAAATAAATGAAAAAAGGATAGTGGGTGTAGTAGGGAGGTTAATAGAACATATATGCAAAAAATAAGCTATTATGTGGGAAAAGTTTTATTAGAGGTTAACCACCCAAAAATCAATAAAGTGTTGAATTTGGCACTGTTGACCAGCTGAAAACCCCCAATTCTCACTGTTGACTTTTCCAGAGTCAAGAAGAAAAATCAAATTTACTATGCTTTTTACATATAAACCTTGCTTAATTTAAAAACAGGTTCAAAATTCAACCCAAAAGCAAGGCAGTTTTTGTGCAAAAAATATACATAAGTTAAAGAGTAAATTAGTGGAAAGATATTTATTAGTGGTAAAGGTTTATATGGGGCTGATAGTGGGTAATTTACCATATTGTGTGTTAAAGCATTAAAAAGCTCTCTGTACCAATCACCTTTATAAGATGTTAATTTGGTGGGTATTGACTGGCACCCATAGTGTGACACTTATTAATTTAAGCTTAAATCTTAGCCTCTGATTAGTTAAATCCAAAACCAATTGGGTGGCAAGTGGATAGTTTCAAACAGGAGAGATTCAAATGTCTGTTTTTTTATAAATTACATATGAAATCTATTAACAGATCAGGCTTAATTTATGTGACACAGAATAATCTAGCAACCTGGAATAGACAATGTAAAACAAGTAGGGTAGTTGATTAATGTTTATACCACTAAATCCAGTATAGTGGTGCTTGGGAGCCTAATTGACAACTATGGACACTAATAATAAAAATATAATAGTAAATAACAATTTTTATATAAACACATATGTATTTTATTAATAAAATTAAAATTTGGCTTAAAAAGTGCTGAACTGGTCACTTTTTGTTTTAGAGTGTCAAACACAAGTTTTTTCATTTCTATTAGTAAATTTACTTATAAATTGCCCCTTAAATTGGTCTTTGAGCTAGCCAATTTATTAAACAGAGTCAAATTTGAGTGAATTTAATCTCTGATTTTGGTTTCAAACCCCTATATTACTAGTAAAAGTTAGCTTAAAATTGGTTAAGCCAAAAATACTAATAGATTTGCATATGTGGCATTTGACTCCCTGGTACTCATAAAAGTGTTGAGTACCAGGGTGTCATGCCCTGCTCTGAAGGGCAGACTCTTTAAATTACTATATTTATTGTTTTTGCTTGATTTAGTCTTTCTATATTTTTAAATATTGGAATTTTAAATTAAGAGTTAATATTTAAGTATTTTAATATATTTTACCTTGTTTTTACGTCAATTTGCGTTTGAGTTGTTGTTGTTGTCTCCAGCTTCTTTTTCTTTTTAATAGCTTTATATTTTTCTACTTCAAATCAGAAGATTTCTATCTTTATTTTACCTTTTGTAATTACGCTTGCATAAGCGCCCTCTCCTTTCCCAGCTTACGGGCTGATCTGCAGTCTCTCCTGGGCTTCTGTTTTCCCCTTCCACTCCAGGTTTTCCCAACTTCTCCAGTTTTCTCCTGTTCTTGGATGCTTTCTCTTTGACTGTCATATTCTCAACTGGGAAAGTTTTCCTATAAATAAAGAGCTTTTGAAGAGTAGGCTTTAAGCCAAAATTCTAAGTGATTTCTTATCTTCAATCTTTATCAATTTTTAACTTCAGATCTTAAATTTTAGGGATTTTGATTTTTAGTAATTCATTCTAAGTCTCCTTCTTTTCTTGTTTTTCTCCTTAGTTAAACAGAAGCTGTAAAACAACAAGCCTTAGGCTTGTTGTATCCATTATTTTCCCTCAAGGAATCTTTTAATAGTTACCTGTACCAGTTTGCTGATGGGGAATATCCTAATATCAATATTCCTTTAGTTACAAATTGTTCACTATTGAACACTTTATTCTATCTTCTTTGCTTAGGGTTTTTACATTCTATTACTCCATTTGTGACGCAATATAGGTTTTTAGCAGGCTTCTGTAAGATCATCTTACAGACAGTACCTACATTCTTATATCTTTTAAATTTGAATCCCAATGCTTTACACACTTTAGTTTATAACCTTACACCACTATGGGCAAGCCCTTACACAGGGAGTCAACTTCACCACAGTTGCCTCTTAAAGCTTTGATGGAAGACATCTATGGTGAATAACAAGAGATTAAGCCTAGATGTAATTCATTTATAGAGGCCAATAGAGAGAGAAAAGAGAAGGACTAGGTATAAGTCCCTGGGAGGGTTTAGAAACAAGATAAAATGATTAAAATAGATATGAAAAGAGATAAAAGAAATAAAGAGAAAGATTGAATAAATAAAGAAATGTTCATTTGTTGAAAATATTATACCAGAAGACAGGGAAGATATGTACTGGGACCGGAAAATGGTTAACACTTTGATGCACAAAGCGGTAATGCTTCAAGCGGCTTGAGCAGTGAAAATTGGTTTCCTAGTTGGCTTGCAGTGGATCTTCAGAAATTTTCTGGTTTTGCGCTCTGAAATTATTGGTTGAGTTGTGGCATGCTTTTGATGAATATGTTTGGTTGGAAGCCAAAAGCTTAAAGTATGATGAGAAAACAGTGGATTGATACTTTAAGCTTTTGAGAAAGTAAGCTTATTTTATTATAGAAAAAATTGAGTGTCAGTGAATTAAGCTTTCAAAGAAAGCCATTCAGAAGGCCTAAACTTTGGGAACAAGGCGTTATGAGTAGGAGGATTTCTGGAAAATTGAGGGGGGCTTCAAAATTCTTTTGGTCACAAGTAGGATCTTTGCTGAGCGCTTGATCTGCATTTTGATGGTTACATGTCTGGTTGGTTTGTAATAACCATATTTCTTATTAGGTGTTCAGAAGTCCTTGCTGAAGGATCAGCTGATCAAAATAACTCCAGAACAGTGTTAAATCAGAAGGTCTCTAAGAAGAGCAGAGAAGAACAAGACCAAGTACAAGTTATATCACAGAAGATTTCTAAGAAAATCTTCCTTCTGTGTTAATAAAGACTTTCTTGGCCCCTATTATTCCTCTTGGAATCATCAAATACTTTGTTTTTATCTTTTTCACAGAGATATTATCCCTGAGGATTTCACCCCAACCCAGCCAGTCCCTGGCTTTGGCCCAGGACACACCTTGGCGACCTCCCAGGTGTCAGGAATATTCCTGACATAAATCAAATTATTAACAAGGAACAATGCTGGGAAAGAAAAGAAGATTATCCGGTCAGGGAGGCAAAATTTAATGAGGACTTTCCCCCTCTAATTGGGGGAAATAAAAATCAAATAAAAGACAAAACATAATTTAAAGGTTGCTGGAACAATTTAACATCCGAGCAGGCGCCCGCCGCAACCGCGCAGGTGCTCACCAACCCCCCACCCGCGCACCCAACCAGCCGCCTGCAAGCCCGCTGCCAGGCTCTCACCCGCTTGCTTGCCCCCTGCCTCCCAGCTGCCAGCCAGGCCCTTGCTGGCCACCTGCTTGCCCACCCAGCTGCCCGCTTGCCCCCTGCCACCCCCCAGCCCACCCACCCGCTCCCTGGTCCCCAGTTGGCTGCCAGCCACCCACCTGGGCCCCAGGCCCAATCCCACAACCAACCAGTTATCCCCACTACATGCAGCCAATCAAAAAAGTTCCTGCCTTGCAAGGACAAAATAATGAATAACTCTTGCCCTTCAGAAGAAGGGCAAATTCAGGTCTTAGATGCTGTGAAATATTCTGACTCCCCAGAAGATGAGAAAATTCAGGTTCCAAAATTGAAGAACAATTTACCTCCAAGCCAATGGGCTCCAAGGCACCAAATAACATGCTTGGGTCCAGACCCCAGTCAGACTAAGCCTCCCAAGACTAAAATAGGACTTGGAAATTCCATGAGCTTTCAGCATCACCTGACTCCACTTCCAGGGGAAATCATTGGCCCCAGACAATATTGCCAAAACCCCCAACAGATTGTAAGGGAACAAGGATTTGATCACCTGCTCAAACCCCAATTCCCAATCACCTTGTCCAAACTTTTGGGCTCCCCAATCCCTTGCTTCCATTCCCACTTGCAAAGTTTTGCAATTGGCAAGTACTATAAATAGGGGACCCCCCTCAGTAATAGCTTGTGCTATTATTGAGATTAATACCCTCAATAAAGTGAAATCTTACTTAAAAACAACTTAAGTCAACTTTAATAGTTAAGCCCTAGCCAACCCCCCTCCAATCCAAGGAAGATGAACCACCTCATCTTAACAGCTGTGCTCACAGCTTGCCTTGGAATTGGGGGCTACCAACAGGGATTGGAGTTCTTTGGGCCCTCACCAGAAGGGCTAGGTCATGACCCTCACTTTGACCCAGGACAACTCAACTCCTCAAACACTGATCCCTGGCCTCCCCTGGTGTCCCCTCATTCCACGATGTCTATTGTGGTGTACACCACTCTGTACTACGTCTTAACCTACTTTGGCGGAAACTTTGGAAGATACAATATCTACGCTAAGGTCTTCCGCTGGTTAATGACCATATACCCAATCATCACTGCCTTGACTGGGTTCCAATTTGTCAACCTCTCTACATATATACTGCAAGTAGTACCTATCATCTCTGGGTATTACACCAGAAGCTGTAGCATCACAGGAATTGTTTTAAAAAGGCTTCTATGCCTGGTGAAATGTCATGTATGTTCTTGTTAACATGTTATCATGGGTGTCAAAAATGACAAACTCCTGTTATCAATACACATAGAAGAACCCCAACTACAGGATTCAAACCCCAGGATCCTGCAGGCTGTCAGCCTACAGGCCTGGCTGCCCGCGTTTTCTTGGGCTCAAATCAGAAATGAATTCAACTTCAGAGAAATTCCCAAGACTCACCACTATGGAATCTTCTACGTCAAAGCCCTGTCTCCAGAAGGATCCTGTTAGCTCATCCAATGAGAATTCAGACCCAAACAATTATCCTGAGATAACTGGGGCCACTGCTAATGGGGAATTGAAGAAACTTCCTCAAGAACGTGGGCCGCAGAGGATGATAAACCCTGCAACTCAAAAAGGGAATTTGAGTCTTCTCATTTTGACCCAGCCAATGAAAAATCTCCTGTGTGAGATGCCAACAAGGGTTGCCTAACCTTGGTAGATGGGACCACCTGGCCCAAGGGGAATTAAAAAAGTTTTCCCACAGTAGTTGGGCATACTTATACCCTGGGCCGCCAGAAAGTTGCCCATTGCCATTCTTGCAATAAAGTGATATGAACCTTTGGTTCAATCAGGTCATCCCATATTTGATTTTAGTTCTATTTCATTTGCAGACTAACCTCTTCAGCCTTGTCCCCCATGTCCATCAACCCCAAAAAACTGTGGAAAGACTGTCCAAGCTATACTTTTCACCAGGAGCACCCTTTAGCCCAGTACATTTTACTGAATATCCTCCCAACCCGATGTATTCAGAATTCATCTTTGAGGAAATCCTACTCCACGACCCTGAAGCCCAGACCAGAGAAACTGAGGTGATTGGTTGTGAAGGAACCTGGATCACTGTGCCCCTGCTTTTCTGAGAAAAATACAACTACCTGCCCGCCTACCTGGTACCAATGACTCCCCCTGACCCTGCAGCCTGACCACCTGCAAGAATCTGTTGCTGCAAGTGAATCCACCTTGACCCAAATATTTGGGGTTATGTATATCATCCTTACTGGCCTCATTGATTCTATGGTGCCTTCTAGCGCCCCCTGGGCCATTCTTGAGAAGTTCTTATCATATACTGTAAAGTTAGCGCCCATCCTGTGGTAGGCCCTCCCTTCAGGGCCTGCAGGCTGTCCGCCCACAAGTTCTCAGGAACCCCCTACAGGATGGATCCCTGACAATGGGCATTCTAGGCCCTGGCATGCCCTATGTCATATTTTGTCATCCCCCTAGATTCTGATGAATAACAACCCTCAGCAACCCCCTACCTTCTGGATGACCTCTCTCCCAAAGCCAAAGGACTCATTTCTGCTAGTGAACCTCTGGCAAGAAACCTTATTCCCAACAACAACCTGCTCATCTTCTGGTCTAGATTGAGCTGTCACTGTGTGAATCTTCCCTGATCCTATAAAATCCACCTGCCCAGATAAAGGAGTACAAGGTATCCTTCTCTCAGGAGACCCATTGGTGAAATGTGCTAAAATGTGATGGATTTGATGGACATTAAGTTCAAAGTCAGATCCAGAATATAATTACACATTAGGCAATTGCTTGACCAATTGATTGAGAACTAGTGAATCCCAGAGCATTCTGGATTCCACTCAGATCCTCTCAGTAATTCAGCAATTCAGAGGTTACACAAAGGGGCAACAAACAAGGCCTTCAATTCTGGAATTAAGGCTCATACTTGGCGCTTGAGTCCAGAAACCTAAATGGGGGTGACGTCAATAATCCAACCACTTGATTGACCCCTACTTCCAGGTGCAAAATCAATAGTCCATATTTATATTGATATTTTGATTATGGTATTGATGCCAAACCTGGTCTAATTTCCCGGCCTTCCATCTCACCAGTTTCCCATAACCCATTTTCCCACCTCACTATATATACTTGGTTTATATATGAAATAAAGACAAGTTTTTACCCCCACATATTGTTCAATCCTACTTTGGTTTTACTATCCTGCATTCAGGTATAGTAATCAAACAATTCACAGGGCTAATTCTTGTTAGCTATATCCAACAGTCTACACTTACAACACCCATGTTCCCTCACAGTGCTCTCTCTGGTTGCTTTTGAGAATGCTCCTTATGGGACTGAACGCCTTCTTCCCTTGTCTGTCCCTCACCTTGCCCCTGTGAACCCTCTTTGAGTGGCCATCCCAGTTGCCCACTGGATGGCATCCTGGTGGGTTGCGCCCCTGGGATGGGAGCCAAGCTTAGTTAGTTTAGCCTCTCACACACAACCCCTTATGGATTAGTGACATCATTTTTCAGCATATTAACTGCTGCTTTCTGATAAAGCTACTACCTTATCCTTATTCCCTGTTCTTTTCTCTTGGACTGTTGTCTTCCCCAATCCAAATACTGAACTATAATCAGTTCAGTTCCAACACCATAATGGACCTGACATAGACTATGACCCTTTTT
Organism: Entomophthora muscae; assembly: GCA_014839935.2. NCBI lineage: Eukaryota > Fungi > Entomophthoromycota > Entomophthoromycetes > Entomophthorales > Entomophthoraceae > Entomophthora > Entomophthora muscae. The sequence continues at coordinate 77,385 of QTSX02002944.1, forward strand.
CCTGTCCAAACCATGGCTGAGTATACTTTAGAGACCCAAGATCAAACTTGTATTCTACACCTGCCCTGTTGTCCTTTGCTATCATCTGCTAAATTTTGAGCTGTATGTGAGGTTTCTTTGGGTGTTTCAACCTTATTGTCAATTCCTTAGATTGATGATGATGGTTTGTCCTGCAACCTTCCAACTCACAGGCTTCTCATTCAGTCAGGTGCACTGAATCTTGCTTTCAAAGCTTTTTGTGGTGTATGGGATTTACACCCAAGAACTTGCCTAATTTGGCATTGAACCGGTTTCCTAATGTCTTGCCCACCTATCCAACCATTCCTGATCTGAGCCGCCCTCTGTGACAGAAATAACTGGATAATATGATGCCATTTCTAAATGATGGGGAATAACCACCCAAATCCACATAGAATTGATGATTAACCACCAACGCGGCTTCAGATATTTTTTTGTGAATTTTCCAATTGTAACTACAGGATTAAGTAGAACAATCAATCCTAACCAGAGTAAACCAAGATAAATGACCTGGGAAAGCATCAATGCATCTTCAGCGTAAAATTCTAGGCATTGAGTAGTGACCCAATTTTCATCTTCAGGAATGGAGGGAGGAGCTACAAAATTGGCTGGCATGAAATTAACATTTTGCGGCGCCGACAACAAAGTTCCCGATGCCGGGCCCCATCTTCCTGAAATGATTCTGTTCAGAATCAGATTGTACAGAATATACTACAACAACCCAATCACAGTATGCATTTTTAAAATTTAAAATTAGAACTTGGGATAATTGATTTTTATTGAGTAAATTTAGGAGGACTCAACTCTTAGAGTTGAAACAGAGAAAATTATTCAATATATATCAGAAAAATTGACTAAGAAATACCACCTGAGTCTTGACTTCCTATTTCTTTGGCATCTTCAAGTAATTATCTAGTCCAGGTTGCGAAGAACCCTTGTGTGACCAGTTTCTGACAACCATGCTGATTAGTGAGCTTATATTGGGTGACCCTCATATTACGCTGATTTATCAACATCAGTTTACAAGGGGGAGCTGGTTTCAGCTGGCATACTGGAGCAGCCGTGACCCATTTTCAATTGACCATTTGATTTAAATCCGTTAACTTGGTCAATTTTGATACAGGTTTTCTGGCCTTCCGTGCCTTCTTACTTGGACAGACAATATCCGGCATTATGGAACTTACCGTGACATTACCCTCTGCTTTAGCCCTGGGCACAATACCACCATCTGGGAGATGGGATAAAGAGAAATTCTTATGGGCAGGTGGGAGTTTCATTGTGGCGAGGGTAAGTTCAGGGTGTCCAATAGCAGTGGGATTGCGCTTGTAGAACTCGTGGATCAGATCAGAGGAATTTGAACAATTGTAGTGGGGAACCCAGGAGTTTTCAGAATCAGGATAACCTTTCCAAGATACCAAATATTCCAAACAGCAACAATTCTTGCAGGAAGCTAGAATACAATTTAACCCGTACTTAGGTTCTCCTTCCACAAGGATGGGTTGGGAAGAGGGGATCTCTGTTCCTTTGAAGGGAGTAAGGAGACATTCATGGAAGGTGTGGAAAATCTTGAAAGCAGGAGGTAAATTCAGCCAATAGGCGGAGGGACCAATCTGATGTTCCACCTTGAAGGGACCAACTTGCTTGGGACCCAATTTACAACATGGAACTTTAAGTTTCATATTGCAAGCATTGACCATGACTAGATCACCTGGCCTGTAAGTTGGACCTTCCTGGCGCTTGCAATCTGCATATTCCTTGTAAGTTGTCATGGCGGCGGCGAGAGTAACTTGGAGCTCCTGATGGACCCGCTTCAATTCAGCGGCTTGATCAGTTGCAGCTTCCACATTGCTAACCAAACAAGGACCCATGTTGGAAGAGGGATTGTAACCCACATTGGCATAAAATGGCAATACTTGAGTTGACGTGTGCGGGGCGTTATTATATGTGAACTCTGCCATGGGTAGATTATCACACTAGTCATCTTGTTGCGCATTGGTGTAGCAACGTAGGTAGACCTCCAAAATTTGATTTACCCTCCCTGTTTGTCCATTGAACTGGGGGTGGAAAGCAGTAGAGCGGCACAATTTGATACCAAGGATTCCAGTAAAAGCTTCCCAGAACTGAGCAATAAATTGAGGACCACAGTCACTTACAATCTCCATTGGGATGCCATGTAGAGAGAAGATTATGTTCACAAATAACCTAGCGGTTTCCACTGAAGTAATTGCGGTTGAGCAAGGTACAAAGTGTGCCATCTTTGTGAAACAATCAACTACTACCATGATTGCGTTAAACCCATTGGAATTGGGAAGCTCGCCAATGAAATCCACCAACACAGACGTCCAAGGACCGGCAGCAGGCTGAAGTGGGACCAGTAAACCATTAGTCTTATTCCAACTGGCCTTGGATTGAACAAATACCAGGCAATCTCAAACAAAAGCGGCTACCTGCACAGTCAAACCTTTCCAGGAAAACTGGCGGCGGATAAGTTCCACTGTTTTGTTTTTCCCTGGATGACCAGCTGTTGGACAGGTATGCTTAGCCTCCATGATTTCATCCCAAATAGTGCCTTCAGGGACCCACAAGTGACCTTGATGATATAGGACTGGACCAATCTTATGATAGCCCTGAGGCTGACCCACTGGGTTTGCACATGCTAGCTCCAATAGCCTATCATAACCCTTGGACAAAGGTGCAGAAACTTAACCTTGGAATACAAGTCCAGGTCTGCACCCTCAGCTAAAGACATGGTAGCCAATGTAGCCAGTGGAGGCAATACAAAAGGCATCACAGCCTCGTCTGGAATCATAGTATGTGTGTTAAACTTGGCGTCCATACTAGCATCTGGGAGATGGGAGGGATTCCTGCTCAGGGCATCGGCCAAGTGATTGTCAGATCTCTTAATAAACTTGTAGTGGAACTTGTATCTTGTCAGATCACCATGCCATCTGGATTGGCAACCCAACAAAACCCTGGGTTGTCAATAATATAGAAGAGCTTTGTGGTCAGTTCTTACTACAAATGGATGACGTGCTGACATGAGATGGTGGTGCCAATGCTTTAAAAATTCCACTACAGCCAACAATTCCTTGTCGTAAATCATGTAGTTGCGTTCTCAAGCCTCCATCTTCCGGGAGAAATACCCTACAGGTCTCTCAATCCTGTCACTAGCTGTTTGCAACAGCACACCAGCCACAGCGTATTTAGATGCATTGGTGGAAACAACAAAAGGAAGCTCAGGATCCACATGTCTTAACACTGGTGAGGACAACAAAAGAGCCTTGACTGCTGAGAAGGCACTTGCACACTCAGGCGTCCAGACTAAAGTTGTCTTTCCACTAGCCAAATATAAAGGGGCAGCCACCTCAGACAAGTGGGGAGTGAATTTCTTCAAAAACGTACATATACCCAGGAAACTACGAAGTTGGGATACTGTCACAGGCATAGCATACTCTCAAACTGCAACTTCCTTGTCAGAGGCAATGGTGTGGCCATCCTCAAAGATAATATTACCCAGAAAGATAACCTTACATTTAAAGAATTCACACTTACTCCTTTTGATAATTAAGTTTGCTTGGAGAATGCGCTCTACAACTGCCGACAAGTGGGCCTTATGAGACTCCTCATCTGGAGAAAACACCAAGATGGCATCCATATATGCAATGGCACAAACACCTAGGAGATCTCCCAGGACTGAATCAATCAACCGCTGAAAGCAAGCTGGGGCATTCTTCAATCCAAAAGGCATTACGCGGAACAGGAAGATACCCTTCTTGGTTCTGAATGCTGTTAACCATTCTATTCCTTCTGCAATCCTGATTTGATTGAAAGCATTCAACAGATCAAGTTTTGAGAATACCTTGGTCTTCTCAACACATCTAGAGATCTGTGCTTTGAGAGGTAAAGGATAAGGATCCGGAATTGTAATGTTGTTCAAATTCCTGTAATTGACACAAGGACAAAGAGACCCATCAGACTTCTGAACAAACAATAACAGAGAGCAGATTGACAAAGCCTTCTTGAAAATTTAGCCTTTTGCCAACATGTCGCAAGTCCATTCTTCCAAACATGCGTCTTCCTTCAAGGTTAAAGGGTAAATAGGAGATGCAATGCGAATCAGATTGGCAGTAACCTTAAAGTCAAAGTCAAACTGAGTGTACTTGGGAAGGACCTCGCCTCTGGTGGCGTCAAATGCCGCAGACCAGGGTTGCAAGCATGCCAGTAAATCCGAACTTGCGGGGACAGGGATAGGCACTGACTGTATTGTCTGTGATGATTGCTCTAATTCAGACATATCCAACAGCGGAATATGAATGGTTATACCCGAAGAGTGTTCCACCTGCAGCTCATTTTTCTCCAGTGAGGTTGATACATTATGATCTCTCCACCAACTTACTCCCAAAATGATAGGATACATCAGGGTAGAGCAAACAGAAAACCTTGCAGTAAAGGACTAACCTGCAACTACAAAAGTAACTGGCTTCTTCAGCTGAAAGGAGGGGAACTTTTGACAGTTTTCACCCCTAACAAGCATTCCTGGGTGGTACTTGAGCTGTAGCAAGTCTGCAGTCTCCACACTCATGAAGTTCTCAGAAGCACCTGTATCCAATAAAATGGCCGGCTAATAGATAGTTTGACCATTATCTATGTTACCATAAAACAAGAAGTAACCAGAAGTAGATTTATTTGCAGCAAAGGTTGCAATCTTGGCAGGGTCCTGCTTCTCTTTGGCAGTACAGACAGCAGCTAAGGAGGCAGGATGCTCCTGGAAGTATTGCTCAATCATTTCTTGAACAGCGGCAGGAAGAACAGGATAGTTACAATCAATGGGCACGAGAGGCAACTCTTTGGACACAACCTCAGAAGGCTTGGTAGGTATGACATGCTGAAGCATCGCCAAAGAGCTATCGGGACCGGACACTACAGGGGCTTCAGTCACATGGACAGGTTTGTTCACCACCACCAATTGCAGCTGAGAAGAGCTACAAGAAGAACAATCCTGACTTTGGCTGGAAGGAGCTGCCACCAAACTAGGACCAGAAAACCAAGAGCGCGCCGCAGGTTTGTCCTCAATTACCAACATACCTTGTTTGGAAGTGGACAGATTTGAGACCAGTGAAAGAATTTGGCTTACCAGGGCCTCAGTTGTGGTTAACAGGGAATCCCAAACCGCCAAATCCTGGGCAGTCTGGTCAACTGCTAACCACAATGCTGAGAGTTTGTTCACCTCGGGAACATCAATTGTACGGCAGTAGGTAAGAAACTGAGGAAGGAATACCAAAAGCGGAGTTGTACCCTGGTGGAAGGCGTACAGCTTACAATATACTTTGAGCTCCTCAATAGATATACACAAATTTTTTAACAAAGGATATAGAGATGCACTATCAGTTAAAACACGTGGATTGCGCTCCACTGCAGACAACAACCATTCTCGAGCATCTTTGGAAACCTTCGTCATCACATGGTAAACTTGGGATTTGTGACTAAGGTTAGAGCCGGAATAAAATGATAAAGCTGACAAAACTTCACGCGAGATTTCATCAGTGGGTGGAGCAGGAAAATAATCCAGACGCCAAAATGACATGACACAACGGAAATAGGAAACAGAGGATCCAGTCTCTACAACTGCAGCTGGAGATGGAAACCAAAAATTAAAGAAAAGCCCAAACTGAAAACTCAGAAATGAACTGATGCAAATAAACATGGTAAACACAGATATCTCAACGGAGCAGGAGAAAAGAAACACAAATTCATGACTAACTGCTTCCAAAAACTCAGACGTAGAAGAGTTGAGTAATGTGACGGAAATAACTGGATAATATGATATCATTTCTAAATGATGGGGAATAACCACCCAAATCCACATAGAATTGATGATTAACCACCAACGCGGCTTCAGATATTTTTTTGTGAATTTTCCAATTGTAACTCCAGGATTAAGTAGAACAATCAATCCTAACCAGAGTAAACCAAGATAAATGACCTGGAAAAGCATCAATGCATCTTCAGCGTAGAATTCTGGGCATTGAGAAGTGACCCAATTTTCATCTTCAGGAATGGAGGGAGGAGCTACAAAATTGGCTGGCATGAAATTAACATTTTGCAGTGCCGACAACAAAGTTCCCGATGCCAGGCCCCATCTTCCTGAAATGATTCTGTTCAGAATCAGATTGTACAGGATATACCGCAACAACCCGAGCACAGGATGCATTTTAAAATTTAAAATTAGAACTTGGGATAATTGATTTTTATTGAGTAAATTTAGGAGGACTCAACTCTTAGAGTTGAAACAGGGAAAATTATTCAATATATATCAGAAAAATTGACTAAGCAATACCACCTGAGTCTTGATCTCCTATTTCTTTGGCATCTTCAAGTAAGTATCTAGTCCAGGTTGCAAAGAACCCTTGTGTGACCAGTTTCTGACAACCATTCCGATTAATGAGCTTATATTGGGTGACCCTCATATTACGTTGATTTATCAACATCAGTTTACAAGGGGGGAGCTGGTTTCAGCTGGCATACTGGAGCAGCCGTGACCCATTTTCAATCGACCATTTGATTTAAATCCGTTAACTCGGTCAATTTTGATACAGGTTTTCTGGCCTTCCATGCCTTCTTACTTGGACGGACAATACCCAGCATTATGGAACTTACTGTGACACCCTCCTGATCTCCCATCTAAAGATCTAACTTGTGTGCTTGCCACAATCTACTTGGCTATAAAAGCCTGAGATATCACTTCCAAACCCACTATTTGAAACTTCCCTAATAGTTGCCTCCTCATGGCTATGTATGCTATTAAACAAAACAGGAATTTATCCCTTGAGCTCGGATAAAATCACTACATTGGGCAATTATTGAGTCTATGGCTACTCTTTTTTCTGATCTGGTTCATTTATCCTAAGGATGGGAAGCCTTTATTACTTTAAGCACCCCAAATGGGTTTACCTTGGCTGATTTTTAAAGAATATTGGATGGGATTGGATTTTTGGGATATATCGTTTGCTATATTGTATCGTCTTCTTGTAGCAGTTGTCTCTTAAAGCTAGGTTTAGTCTACAGCAAAGCCAAGCTATATTATTGAATGAGAATCCAAAGTTTCTTAATTTGGATTTTCTCATCCATAGTGCAGCTAAGGGCATCGATTTAAAAGATGGGATTTAATTCAGCATTTATATTGGATGCGACAAAACTATGAGAGCAAGCCTTTGGCACTGGCTTGTTTAATATTTGCCAAAGTTTGTCCATCCAGGAGCAAATCAAAGGCCGAGTTCGAAATAGCTCGAGGTTTTTAAAAATAAGATCAATCAAATCGTGATAAGCCTGGCCATCAACAGCCATACTTAGCATCAGGCAGAAAGTAGATAAACTGTCTTTTGCAATCGCCCCCTTTCGACCTATAAATATAGCTCCCCTTCCCAAACTCTACGATTTTCCAAACCAGCCCCATAATTTAGAATCAAGCTTCACAGAATATCCTAAAGATCAAGCATGAATAACGATGAAGTGATTTGGCAAGTTGTCAACAACAAATTTTGTTCATTCAAAGTCAAGTAAGTTTAAAAAGCTGCTTTTTTTGCGAGATGTTCTCTGGAAACTCGGTTCCCCTTCGTTTTTATTTTCTTAAAGTGCTGTGTTCATGTAAACCTTGCTTGTAAATCTTCCTCAACCCTATTCACTGATAGAAGGAGTTCAATTCCTTAGTTCAACCTTTCCACTCCAAAAACGTATCTTTAGATAAAGTGCAATCGTAAAGGATTTTCTAACTTCAACTATTATTTCCGTTTGACTTGGCTACAAAAACTCACCACCTTTTGTAAATAGAACTGTACAACAAGCCTTTTGCCGTAATGAATACAATGTAACTGGGCTTTGTAACCGTGGTTCCTGCCCTCTGGCCAACTCACGTTATGCAACCGTTCGTGAAATTGATGGTAAGTTATCTTTAGATCTGAAACATCTTGTATCTACCACAATTTGTTCAGGTATTTAAATCTTCTGCTTAGGTTCTTGCTATCTTTTCGTTAAAACGGCCGAAAGAGCTCATAGTCCAGCTAAGCTATGGGAAAAGATTAAGCTCAGCAAAAATCTAGTGCATGCTTTGGCTAAGGTGTGTCTTAACATTAGACGTTATCTATTCTAATGGCTAATCTGGGGGCTTTAGATTGACGAAGAGCTTATATATTGGCCAAACTTTATGATCAACCGCTGCAAGCAGCGCTTAACAAGAATTAAGCAGTACCTCGTTAAGATGCGTAGGCTTAAACTTAAGAATGGGTATGCCTTGATACTTTAACTTTGTCTAACGGAACCAAGCCCTAAGCTGGTATCTATCAATAAGAAGATTGAACGAAGAGAGGCTTCAAGGGAACTCAAGGCCGAAGCAGCAGCCAAGCTCGAAAAATCTATTGAAAAGGAGCTGCTGAACCGTCTTAAGAGCAAAGCATATGGTGATGAGCCCCTGAATGTCAATGAAGATGTTTGGAAGGCGATTTTGGAGGGCGATAAGCTCGAATTAGAAGATGAACTGTCCGAGGACGAAGAAGACGAAGAGAATGAATTTGAAGAAGAGGTAGCTTTCATGACTAATGTCTTATTAATCTGGCTTAGAGAGAGTACGTTGAGGCAGAAAGTGACGATGAAGACTTGGAAGACATGTTTACCAGCGGGAAGATGGTACTGCTTCCGAACTTTCACTATTTAACTTTTATAGACTCAGAGCAACCTGGGCTCAAGTGATGATGAGTATTCCAGCGGCAGTGATCAGGAAGAAGACTCGGATCAAGATTCAAGTGACAGCGGTGCTCGTCCAGCCAAGCGCAAAGCTCCAGAACCGAAACCCGAGGCAAAGAAATCTAAAAAGAAGCGCGGTAGCTATGTTGAGATTGAGTACGAAGAAGAGACAATGCCTATGCCATAGAAATTTCAAAAGCTCCCAGGTTGGCTTTTATTAAAATTAAAATAGACTACTACATTGAGTGATATATCGTTATGGTTGTTCCATCAAAGCTCCTTTGATTTTCACAGCCTGCGGCATTTCCAAGTAAAATTACATGCTATTGTATAATTTATAGGGAAACTATCCCTTTGTAAGTTAAATCAGGAATATGTTAGCACTCTGCCTATCAGTTGAACATTAATCAATATTCCATGTACAACTAAAGTATGATGGACCTCTTCTTTGAGAACATAAAATATTTTGTTCCTAGATCTATGATGGGCTCACCTAGAGTCCAAATCAAGATACCCAGAAACGAGAATTATAAACCCAGCAGATTCAAGCGGAACAAAACCTAGCTTGATCTAACGAAGCTTACAGCCAAGTATACCAGATGATATATTCTATCATCCGATACAGTGTAATGGAAAAGTTTTCTGATGCTAGCTAGCGTAAATACGAGGACAACCAACACTCACCCACCAAAGAAGCAGCATACAGCCATCAAGAGCTTTATCTCAAGTAGGCTACTTTCAGGAAACCAAGTTTCCTGTGCAGGCCCATTAGGGTAAGCTGGGGCAGTGATAGGTATGGCCACCAGATGATGGGACCCAACTTGACCAAATATAATATTGCCTTCCTGGCAATAGACCAAGGCCCAGTGTTGGCAAGGTAGAGTCAATCAGCCCTGTGAATGCTATACTTAACGCCCACCGGAACTAACTACTCTGGCCAGTGGATCTTGGGTCAGGCATGGGAGTGCCTGTGGGTTTGGGGGATGGAGGTGGTTTCATTAGAGCCTGGTACATAGCGGGGTTGTTGTACAGTAAGTTTATAACCCATTGAGATAAACAAAAATGGTTCTGTTACAAAAAATTCCAGCTGGTTACAAATGAAGGTCAATTTACCCAACAAAAGCTCCATTTATCTAGGTCCAGATCACAAAAATAGTCAGTCACACAGCAAAATTGTAATCAAATCCACAATCCCAAAAATGAGACAGCAAACACACAGAACTCACATTTAAAACTAACACAATCCAGTCACATCCTGAAGTATTCTACATAAAAATTGATAACACTTGTGTAGAAAAAATTATACAAACAAAAAACATACGAGGTTCCGTCACAAAAGGGATAAGTTCAAACACAAAACAACTCATTTTTTGAAAATATTGATTATTTTTGGGACTCAAATCAGAAATAGTGAATTTCAGGAGTGAATCCACCAAAATCTATTCAGGGAACTAAAGCATTGTTTTCAATGTATGTGCTTCTAAATTTGGACATTTATGTCTGAGAGACTGTCTCAAAAAGGAGCACACACTAAAATAAAATTACTGTAAATTCAGAACCTAAAGGTAGAAATGTGGGATTGTCAAATTCTTTTGCATGAACTCACCAACTTAATGGAGTAATTTTCATCCCAGAACAACTTACTTTTTTATATAAAAGGATGAAAAATATTCCAGTAAGTTGGTGAGTTTACGCAAAAGAATTTGACAATCTCGCATTTTTACCTTTAGCTTCTAAATCTACAGTATAAAAAAATTAATGCATGTTTTCAGAAAAATATACCTCTCAAAGGATTCACATTGCAACTGTCGTAACTGTGCTGTTTTAGCAGAGTTACACGGGGAAAAATATTTAGAAGATAGATAATAATCTTTATTGTGAGATAGTGATTATATAGCTATTGTGAATCAATGGATAGCAGGAACATGATTGGTGATCACACAGCTGGATGAAAGAGGGGGTGGCTTGATCCTGCTAATGATTCAAGCGCCAAATTGAGGTATCCACCATGAAGGATCATTGTCTGTTCATGTTGATGGATTTGGTGATCCGAGTTGACTTCCTAGTCTGGCTTCAAGTGACCGGGTAATTGGATTGCGGGTCACGAACCTGCTTGGTTGGAACCTTGCTGGCGGGTCAAGCCTGCGGTACCGACACCCCTCCGGCTGAAAGTTGGCCTCTTCTGGAGGCAGGTTGTCAGGAGCCCAGGCGCCATACTGAACCAGTTGTTGTTCAGTGGTGGGCAGGGCAGTTTCACGTTGCTCCTGTCTCGCTTTGCAGGGTCGTAGGTGGTCGTGGTGTAAGGTCTTGTCTTGCTTGCGTTTCCCGAGCCCTTGCACAAGGTAAGTGTTATTGTTGTTTACCTTTAGAATGATTTCTGGCCCTACTTTTTTGGGTTGTAGTTTGCTTTTATCAACATTCATGACCCAGACTTTGTCCCAACTTCATGTCTTTGACAGATGGGAATGAAGGTCTTTTGTAAGTGTTCCTTTTCTTTGGCTGCTTGTTTGCTGTTGGCCTCTATTACTTGAGGATCTGAGCAAGGGGGGACTTGACTTGGAATTTCCAGTTTGGGTCCTGTCAATGCTTGAATGATATTTGGCTGTGTGTCGTATACCAGTTCAAACAGGCTTTTCCTGGTGGATCTGTTCACTCAGGTTTGGCACACAAGTAATGCAGTCGGTAGCTGCTTATACCAGTCTTCAGGTCTCCTGGCGGTGAGTTTGGCTAGGGCTTGCACGAGGCTACCATTAAGCCACTCTACGCGTTCATTGGCCTGTGGGTGGTATGGTATTGTTACGGTGTGTTTGACCCTATTTTTGGCAAGGTACATGTTGGTGTTTTCAGAGGTCAATTCTTTGCCCCCATCGGTTATCAAGAGTTCTGGCTTTCCATACCTGCTGATTATTTCCTTGCCAATGAATTGTCAGACGTTGTTACCGGTGTGTGTTTTCACTGCTTGAGCTACTGGCCACCTTGTTGCAAAATTAATGGCTGTGATGATGTATTTTTTGTCATTGTGCTTTCCTGGCATGGGGCCCACAATGTCAAGAGCCCATACCTTGAACGGTAGTTGGGTTTGAATGGGGAGTACAGACTTAGGCGGGGTTTTGCTTTTGGCAAACTTTTTGCAGACCTCGCACTGTTCTAACACTTCCTGGACATTGCGGTATAGGGTTGGCCACCAGGCTTTATGTTTTAGGAATTTGTATCGATTTTGGCTCTTGGTATGTCCGAGATCTCTGTGGTAGCAAAGAATGGTATCTACTCGTTGATGTGTGGGAATACAGGGAATGGTTGTGCCATCTGACATTTTTCTGTGAAGAGTCCCGTATACGTCAGCAAAGAGGTGCTCATTCTTGATGACCGTTTCTTTGGTGATATTGGTTGTGCCTGCAGGGAACCCTTTGTCTTTTGTACAGAGCACTAGGAGAGGCCAGTCTGGGCCAAGCCCATTCTCTCCCCTAGAAGCGTGGACATACAGGCAGAACAGGGCGTCAGCCATGGCGAGTTTGGCCCCAGGCTTATATTGGATGAGCATGTTAAACCTTTATAAGATTTCCATCCACTGCGCTTGGCGACGTGACAGGTTTGCTTGTGTCTTGAAATAGATGAGCAACTTATGATTGGTTAGTGCTGTGAATTCTTCCTGCCACTCCAGGTAACAGCGCCATTTGACTAGACAGTGTACAATGGCCAACAGTTCTTTGTAGTGGATTGGGTATCAACACTTGCCATTTGTCAGTTTGCGCGACTTGTAGGCTACAGGCAGGAAATTACCATCACTATTCTTGATTTGTAGTACTCCCCCAATGGATGCATCTGAAGCGTTGGTTTCCATCTGGTATTTGCCGTCTTGTTTGGGGTATTGTAAGATGGGTGCTGTTGTGAGCTTTTCCTTGAGACGTCTGAAACAGAGGTCGCATTGGGGGGTCCATACGAACTTGGACTTGGCGCCTGTTATGGTGAACAAGGGGGCAGTCAAGACGCCGCAGTTGGGTATAAAGCGTTGTACATAGGCCACCATTCCCAAGAAGGTGTGGAGTTCTGATTTGTCCTTGGGAGGTGGCATCTTGCAGATGGCTTGTATCTTCTGACTGTCGGGTTTGATGCCGTCTTTTGAGATTATATGTCCCAAGAAGGGTAGTTGCTCTCGGAAAAACTGGCATTTGGAGGGCTTGGCCAACAGTTTGTGTTGTGCCAAGGTTGCAAAGACTTCCTCCAGGTCTTTGTGGTGCTGTTTCACCAAGGGGCTGTAGACAATAATATTGTCCAGGTACACAAGGGTGTGTTTGCCTATGTGTGGTGCAAACACTTTGTTCATGAAGGTTACAAAGGTGGACGGGGCATTGGTCATGTTAAAGTTGAGTACCACACATTTGTAGGAACCATACTTAGTGCGGAAGGCTGTCTTGGGGATGTCTTCCTCCTTGATGCAAATCTGGTTGTAGCCCGCGGTTAGATCAATCTTGGAGAAGACAGAGGCTCCTTCCAAGGCATCAAAGAGATTGTCAATTAGTGGTAATGGGTAGCAATTCTTAATGATGACTTTGTTCAAGGCGCGGTAGTCCGTGACCAGGCGTAAGGTACCGTCCTTTTTAGCCACAAAGAATACAGCGGCCCCAAAGGGAGACTGTGAGGGGCAGATAAGTCCTTTTTCTAGTGCCTCCTTGAGATAGGCGCGCAGGGCGTCGTCCTTGTTTGGGGTCAGCCTGTAAATGGGGTGTGCCTTGGGTACGGCCCCCTTGAGTTGGATAGAGTGTTGGATGTGTTTCTCAGTGGGTAGCCAAGGTAACACTTCCTTAAAGATTTCTGGGTGTCAGGCCACAATGTCGTGGTCTTGCGGTGTGGAGGTATCCTGGTGATCCTTGAAGTGTATGGTTTTGTACTGGCAGGAGTCCCAGTCAATTGCTTTCAGGTTTCCCTTCTTGTCCAAGGTCTCCGTGATGCGTACAAAGATGTGGTCTTATAGGAGTTGGTCTACAGAGTCCGGGTAGATTTGGTGGTTGACACCTTCACGTTTGATGGTCAGCACTGAGGTTGCCAAATCTATGTGAGGGTTGTTTCTATGCAACCAGTCTAGTACCAGTACAATGTCAAGCTTAGGGAAGTCAATGACAGGACCTTGGATGGTGGAGTGGAGGTTCTCAAGCATGACGGAGAAGGGAGCGGTTTCTTTTGTCACAGCAATGTGATGCTCATCAGCCAGGACCACGTTTTTAATCTGTGAAGGATTAGTGGCCAGCTTGAATTTATCCACAAAGCTGCTGTTGACTAAAGTTCAATCTGCACCCAAGCCCAAGAGTGCTGAGCCTGTGTAACTGCAAAAGCAGAAAGGGTAATACATTAATTTATTGGGATGTCTGGTGATGGTGTATAGTACCGGGTCTTCCAAGGGTACTTGGATCATTGGGCATTGGTCCACGTCCTTGGGTTGGTATTCATTGTTGGGCAAGTCAGGAGTTGCGTGGGGAGAGCTTGGCTTGCTTAGTGCTCTCCCCGGGCTTTTCCCTCATCTTGGTTGCCTTGGGCGGCGGTGACACGGAAATGGGTATAATTTGATTGGCCGTTATTCCCATTCCCATTTCCATTCAAGTTTGTGGGCTTGTGGTTGTTGTTGTTACTGTTGCCTCCAGGAGGTGGTCAAGAGGAGCGCCTGCTTGAATGTGAGTCCTTGGATCTTTCTTGTTTCTCAGTCTGTGCCTTGTGTAGAGCATTGGACGTTTTTTCCGCTTCACAGTACAGGCTTTGCAGGTTGGTTACCTGGTCCAGGTTCACATGTCTCATCACGTGCAACTTGAGAGCGTTGTAGTACATGAGGTATGTTGCTGGGGTGGCAAAGGCCATATTGGATGGGGCGCAGAGACAGAGTTCCTTGTAGGCGCAGGTAAGTTCCTTCACGGTGCCTGTCTGGGTTAGGTTCTTTACTTGGTGTATGATCATGAGTGCCGTATCCTTAAGCACAAATCTTGCCAAGAAGTCCTGTTTGAAGGTGTCCCAGTTTTTGTCAGTGTGCTCTTTGTGCCACTTGTCACACCAGGTGCCAGCGTCATGGGTCAGACAAATGGAAATCTCTGCAATCCAAAATTGCTGTGGGCATTCCATCTGAGCCAGGCTGCTTTGGGCAGACTGGATCCATGCAGCAGCATTGTTGTTGTTGGCCCCTGCAAAGGGCTCCAAGGCGGCACTGCAAAGTCTTTGTGCAACATAGGCAGGCATGGTGGTTTTGTCAGCTGGTTGTGGCACCAAGGAGGGCGCCTGAAAGAACCCTTGGGCGGACAGGGCGTTGAAGGTGGGTAGCGGGATCACTGTGTTTTGGTAGAGGACAAAGCCATCAGGTATCTTGGTACCAGGAGCATGCGGCATCCAGCCGGGCGGGAGGCCAGACATAATTCTGTTGAGGATTTGTTGGCTGCGGCGTGTGCAGGAAACAGGCGGAATTTTTCAAGATAAGGTAGGATGGAGAGCCTACCTGTGCTACCAATGTTGTAGCTGTGCTGTTTTAGCAGAGTTACACGGGGAAAATATTTAGAAGATAGATAATAATCTTTATTGTGAGATAGTGATTATATAGCTATTGTGAATCAATGGATAGCAGGAACATGATTGGTGATCACACAGCTGGATGAAAGAGGGGGTGGCTTGATCCTGCTAATGAGTCAAGTGCCAAAACAAGGTATCCACCATGAAGGATTATTGTCTGTTCATGTTGATGGATTTGGTAATCCGAGTTGACTTCCTAGTCTGGCTTCAAGTGACTGGGTAATCAGATTGCAGGTCACAAACCCGCTTGGTTGGAACCTTGCTGACAGGTCAAGCCAGCGGTTTCAACACAACATACCTAGGAATCCTATTACACTGCATATTAAAAACAAATGTTAAAAAGTTGGAGGACACACCAATTCAAATAGATATATGCAGATTAGCACTAGAACAACAGAAGACACTGCAGGGGTAAAGGACAGTTGAGCACGTCCTGTGCGACTCTTTTGCACTGGCATTGCTTTTTGGGTATTATGCGCCTCCCAAAAAGAACCTACTAATCAATTTGCTTACATGATTGCCTTTTATTAAGCACTCAGCAACCACCAGGGTGCTGAGCGCCACCCCTCTTACAATTGCGTCTAGAGTTATCCACCACATACAGAAGAGTATGTGGTCCCATTTAGATGCATTAGAAGAAATTTTAATTTTGGGGTATAATACCCCAAATAATCACATTCCCCTTTGCAATTAGCATCCCCTTAATAAATTATCTTCCCTTGCAATTTATCTTTTATTTTTATGTTTAATTTTATTTTAAAATTTAATATTTAATTTTTAATAATTTGAATTATAATAGTAATATATGTAAAATTATTATAATGCAGTAGTTATAGTAAGCAAACACATAAAAGAATAAAATATGATTTAAAAATTTGTTTATTTAGTTGCTCGTTGAGTACAGGTTCATATATTAAATAGTTAAAGAACCAGAGCTCTATTTATCTGCATCAAGCTGCCTGCTCCACTTATGTTTTAAACAAGTGATTGTTTAGAACTTGAATTACTTTTCCCTTGTAATATGATTTGATGAATAGATCTGCTATGCTTAACCTGCGTCATAAGTACTAATTAGTTTGATATACATGAAAATCATTCTTTTTTGTGTTGTGTGGCTGTAGTGGCACTGAAATAATAAGGATCAAGTGATGCCTCACAAGGTCAAATCTGTGGCTTTTAAAAAAGTCCATAGTGCTAAAAAGGGTTCACAATCATTTAAATAAAATTAATCTATTTCTACCTTTTTTAATTAATTTATTTATTTTTTAGATTTACAGTCAATACACTATTTGATGCATACTAATAAAAATATGTGTCTCTATATTTAGTATAATTATTTTTATTTATCTTTTGTACAAATTCTTATGTCTATAATACAATCCAAAATCATGTCATTATATATAAATAATAATTTTTGATTCCTAATAAAAACAAAACAAATAAAAATAAAAGCAAATAAAATACAGAGCGCCCATTTATCTGATTGGCTTGGAAGCAAGGGCTTTGGGAAGAAAGAATTCTGAGTGCTTGTAAAAAGCCACCACCACATTGGGTGGCATTGCAAATTAACTGACCTCAAGGATATTGAAGAGATCTTTGGTGTCCTGTGGGAGCCCCGCTTTAACCTTATTCTTGATCCACCTAAAGACCTCCTTAATTGGGTTAAGAAATGGAGAATATGGGGGGAAGAGGAGTCTCATTGGGCAGTCAGCCAGGTGATGACTGGCCAAATGGCTATTTTTATCAATTGGCGGGAACTCTGATACAACCAAATCCACCTTGTGGAGCCTGACATTATCCAACACAACAATGTTAGTTGTTCCCCTGGTAATTAATTTGAAGGTACTCCTTGACGGTTTGGAGAAAATCAAGGAACATCCTGCTATTATGGGAACCCTTGATCATATGATATTGATCCAACCTGCAGGGACCCAGAAGCACAACCATTGAATAGTTCTGGGAACAGACAGCTGCACAATGTGCTACACCATCCTTGGACCCCTTCTCAACCCACCCTTCCTAGACCTAATTGAGGAGGAAAACAACAATTTTTCAATATAAAAGAACTGGACATTACCAGTCTGCTTAAGAGCCACATAGGTCTTGGCATAAATGTGTCAACCATTGATGGTCTTGTTGCTGTTTCTATTATACAGCAAAACTCCCAGTGCTTTCCAGGAGAAACCCAACTTGATCATGGTTTTTTAGACAAGGAGTTTGGAGACAAAAAGCCCAAACTCTGTGGCAAGCATTGATTGGACAACAAGTGTGTCCAGGTGGCAATCCTTGGTAGCCCACTGCTTGATTGTCTCAAAATGAATGGGCTAAAGGAGTTTGGGCTGTCTTTTTGCCTTGGTGTATTTGCCAATTTTCTGGTGTTGCCATATTTGGTGTTGATGTTGCCAATATATCTGGCTGTGACACCAAATTGGGATGCAATATCCCAATCTTCCATTCCCCTGTTCAAGCAGTTGAGAAGAGCTTCACACTCACTATCTGTCAACCAACGCCGGCCCTTGGCAGGTACCACAGCATCCTGACTAGCAGGCTCAACATAGGGGATGGGGACCTTTATGTAGAAGGTGGGATCACGCTTGTTTGCGGAGGTGCTGTCAATGATGAAATACATCACAGGCGCAGATGGCTCAACAGTGGTGGCGTTGGGCAAGCCCATGAGGTGTCCCCCATTTTACCCCCAATCAATTCAAAATAAAAGACTTGATATTAAAAAATGGCTCAACAGTGGTGGCCAATGGCTTGTAAGACGTGTCAAAAATGTGGGGCCGGGTGACAACTGGGTACACAGTGGAGGAGTAAGTAACCTCATTGTTACTGGTGACCCTGGTATAGAAGACCTTGGTGGCAGGCCTTGAGAGCGGCTTCTGTCTAGGATTTAAGCTGGTTGTTCTGGCTTGAGATGCAGGAGGTGGTTGACTGGCTGTGACGCCTTGGGAGGCCTATGTGTTGACATGAATCCCTTTAATTTGTGTTATGGGTCTGTTCTTGGACCCTCTGGGACGCCCTTGTGGACGGGCTGCCCTGCAGGCTAGTGCAGGAGCTGGTCAGGAATGCAATTGTCTGTCCATAAAAAATATATATTTTAGATTAAATATGTATTTATTTGGATTTTTGGTTTAGTTGTGAGTGGTTATTTTCTCTTGATTTAGTCTTGAATAGTAACAGAATTTTTATATATGTGATTTGATGTGTATAATATTGTATCCTTTCTGGGTTTGGATAATTTTAAAGTTTAATCACTTTTTATGTCTAAACATGGTTATTGAGATTGAATTTTTCGTTTGATTTAGTTGTGGTGGAGTGTCAGGGAACCAACCATGATCTGCCAGCTTGCTAGTGTTTGGGAGCTGGCAGGTTGCAGGCTGGGTGAGCAGGGCCCACCAAAAGATTGGCGCTAACTTAATGAGGTAGAAAATTGACTTGCCTACCCACAACCACAGACCGGCAGCGGGGACAATAGTATCTATTACTCCCGTGAGAGTAATATATACAATTTCATAAAGCTTGTTGGTATGGTCTAGCGGGAGCTCAGTGGCGGCGGCAGGCATGGGTTTGGGGGTGACAGGTGGCTCCATGTCTATTTTGTAGGCAGGAAGGAAGTTTTATTTATCTCTGAACAGGTGGGGTTTGGTAACATACCAAAGGCCTTCTCAGTTGTATCTGGTTAACTCTGTAGTTCTGGCCAAGGGATACTGGGCTATTATGTTGTTGATGGTGTAGTCCTTGTACTCAGGCTTTAAGGGGTACTCTGTAAAATGAACAGGACTAAAGGGAGCACCTGGCAGGCGGTACGTAGCTGGCAGACTGGCAGGAGGATCAGATGATATTTGAGTTAACTGGCAGATGACAAGAATAAAATACGGTAATAATTGGGGAAACCAATATCTCATAACCTTTATTTAAAATGATGATGGGGATTGATCTAGGCCTTGCAGGTATTTATACCACACTGCTAGGCTTCACTTCCTGGTCAGGTTTTCTGGGCTCAGGCGGGATGGCATTGGGGGTCCTAGATGACAGTGTGGCGCTCAGCACTGGCAGTTTGCCACTGGCCACTTTGGGACACGAAGACTTTGGATCCTTCTGTTTGTCAATTTGGGTATTGGGTGCCTCTTCAGGTTCAGTGCCTCCTCTGGGGCTTTGGGGGAGTTTGTAATAACTCTCATCAAGAAACTTGTTCATTTTACCGAGCAAAACGTCAGTGTCAGGTGTTGGCACCTCGGGGAAATTCCCAGCATATTGCACTGGCGGTTTGCTTGCAGAATCCTGCGGGACAGCTAAGGGTTTGGGTCCTGGCAGGCTGGCAACAACTTTATCAATCAGTAGTGGGTTATTGGGTTCCCAGCCTATGGATCTGGCAGTCCGCAAAGGGTTTTGTCTAGGGTTAAACTCTGGTTCCATATTTTGAGATTTAGGAGCATTCAAATTGTCATTCCTGACATGGAGCTTCTTTATTTGGGTTGGTGTTTCCTAGTGTGCTTAATGTACATTGAATTTGGATTCCAGTTCCTGCAATTATTATTTGAGTTTACTAGTGACATTCAAAAGTGATTTGAAATTTGGTTTGTGGATTTGACAATCCCGCAATTTCAAAAAATATAGTAAACTTAATGAGAATGGTTGATGGATTTGAACGCTTCAAATCTGATTCCAGTTAATTCATTTTGTCTAATTGAAATATGAAGTTTAACTTGAACTTTGCAAAGTTTCAATGAGTTACTGCACTTTTTAAAAATTCAAACAAAAATATAAAAAATCAATTTAATTAAAAAAAGGCCATCCTGCAAAAGTGATTCAAAATTTGGACCAAGGATTTGACAATCCTGAATTTTTATGTTTAGGTTCTGAATTTAAAGTACTGTAAATTCATAACCTAGATGTCACAGCCCATACCAGAGTCCGGCTGGACTTCCATAGGGGAGGCAGGCCAGGCCTGGAAGGCCATATACACAATAGGCACAATACAGACTAGGTAGTTTACTGCAGTAGCTAGGGGGCGCCAACTCCCATTATGGGGCACAACCTGGTCAACCAGCCCCAATAATGTGATATAGACAAACCCCAACTTGCTGAAGTCCTAGGCAGGAGGCACATTGGGAAGGGGGGAGCAGCAAAATCTCCTTCATAGCAGGCGGGAGATCCAGATGATGGGGGTGGTAATAATCCATGTCAAGAGCGCAGGGTGGATTGACTGTGATGGCAGGAGTATGACCAGGAGGATATGGGTAGGCAAGATTGTATTGTGTTATGGATTCCCAAATAGATGCAAAGAGAATAATTAAATTGGAGCAAAAATAAACAAATCCTGAAATAAGATAATGATTTCTGGGCATAAACTTGCTTTATTAAGATGTCAACAGTGAGGAGGGCTTCTCCTCCTCACTAATTATACTTACTGGTAGTTTTGTGGCCTTTTGTGCCACCAGGGAACTGATGGCATCAAATTCAGTTGAACTTACAATTTTTGCTGGAATTTGCATACTTGGACCAGGGTGTGAGTGCTCATTGGTTGATATAACATGAACTTTTCTTGAACTGCAGCATGCTGAGGTACCACAGTTATTTATATATCCTGCAAGAGATCAAGCACCTGATTGCACTATCAAACAATTGCACACCCAATGTACCATTTTCTGATAGTTGAGAGGCCCAAATTTGATAATAGAATCAAAGACAGGGATTTGAGGCTCGTGTGCCTCTAAAATCCTGGGCCATTTGTTAGTTAAAAGGGGGTTTTCTTGCTCTGGGAGATACTTGGTAGGGGTTCCCAAGCTGTGGGGGTTTTGCCTCTAGGAAGGCCAGCTGATTGTCAAGGGCATTCTGGGCCCTGACATCATCCCCTACCATAGTCAACCTTGCAGAGCACGACTCTTTATTCTGAGACTTTTATTCCTTCAGCAGGATTATCAGGATTGTCAATTTGTTACCCCTCAAAACCTGGGCCCAAGGGCGAGATTTAAACCCTGAACCCAAATTCCTGTGGGCCGCTGGCCCCAAGTACCAAGAGCCCACCTGTGTTTTTCTGATATTGAGCCCCTGCAAGCTGAAGGCCCTTCTAAGTCCTGAAGTCAGAATACCAGTACAGGTTCAATTATGATGGTTCCTGAGGAAGAGTTTCTTGAATTGCCTAATGGAGGCAGAGAAGGTGGCCCTGTGAACTTCATGAGCTTGAAGTCCTCTTGAGTAACCAATCAAACTCTACTGCCAAGGAGAAACCTGGGCTTTAGGCCCAACCCTGTGACCACAGCCAAAAATCAAGAAAATCAAGTAACTAATTTCGACAGTCTGACCAATGAGAGAACACCCAGACAAGGTGCAATTTTGCCGCACCTACACCTGGGCCTCCTGGCCACCTGCCCACATTTTACCCAATATTTTGATGAAGCCATTATGGAAAATACTAAGTTTGGAGGCGGGATGCTATATATGCCTATAGATTCTGTGCTCAAACCTTATTACCATTTTTGAATAAAGGTTATGTTATTTTGGCTCATGCAGCTATTTCCTTATTTTGTATTTTCTACCTACCAATTCAGTTCAAGATCTCCTGGCCCTCCTTCCCCACTGCCCACAGTTTTCTGTCCTCCTGGTGTATCCTTTGGACCCGTCCATTTTACTGACTACCCTCTGAAATCTGAATACAAGGACTACACCTCAGAAAAGACACTTGAACTCTACCCTTTGGCCTGCATACAATCTGCAGTTAGATACAACCAACAAGGCCTGTGGATATTTTCAACACCCAAGTTGTTCAGAGGGAAATTCAACTATCTCCCTGCTTGCGACCTACCCATGGAACCACCTGTGACCCCAAAACCTAGGCCTGCTTCCTCACCTAACCTCCCAACCGACCATTCTGGCAAGCTGTTTGGGATTGTGTACATCACCCTCACAGGGGTGATTGACACTATAATCCTGGCCACCAGCCCGTGGTCCTGGGTGGGAAAGTCTGTCTCCTACCTTTTTAAGTTAGCTCCCTTCTTGTGGTGGGCATTGCCTGCAAAAAACCCGGCCTGGGTCACCCCTGGAAAAAACAGGCCAGCTGTCCAAGACTGGATCCCTGACAAGGGTGATGGCATTCTCCAGGTTGGATTCTGGTTCCCAAGTATCATCTTCATTGTGGTACCCTTTCCATTTGACCAGTAAGTGAGGTTTTTGGTATTGGAGTTTGTATCCCAGGATGGCTTTGACCTCGTGTTCCGTGAAACTTCCTACTTTGATGGGTGGGGGAGCTGTTCTCACTATCTGGTGCAGGAGAGAAGGTCCTTTCTTTTTTGATAACAGGGAGCGGTGAAATATGTTGTGAATCTTCTATCTGGGGCAGTTCTAGTTGATATGCTACAGTACCAATGTGTTGTAAGACCTTGTATGGACCTGTTCTTTGGGGACTCAAGCTAGCGCAAGGGGCAGTGGACTTGATGTTCTTTGCGCTGAGGTAAACAAGGTCTCCTAATTTTATTAAGGGGCCAGGGCTTTGTTTCTTGTCAGAAAAATCCTTGTATACTTGTACTGCTCTTCTCAGGTTCTGGGCACATTATTCTTGGCATGCATGGATGTTGCTGACCCAGTCTTGTCTTTCTGGTTTATCAGCTTCCTCTGTGGGAGGGGCATCCCATGTGGGGTTGAATCTTTAGTTTGCTTTGAAGGGGGACATACCAGTGGAGATGTGGTATTGGTTGTTGTACACAAACTGAGCCATTGGCAGGTGTGTTACCCAATTGTTCTGTTCTGAGTTAACGTAGCATTGTAAGTACTGTTCAAGGACCTGGTTTACTCTTTTGGTCTGTCCGTTGCTCTGGGGATGATATGCATTAGACAATGATCTTTTTATTCCCAAGTCCTTTAGGATAAGGGCCCAAAACTTGGAGGTGAATTGTGGGCCTCTGTCTTAGACCACTTCTTGTGGGAGTCTGTGGCTCATTAATACTTGGTTCCAGAATAGGATGACAGTTTCCTTTGCTGTTAATTTGGTTTTTGTTGGAATGAAGTGAGCCATTTTGGTGAAACAATCAACAATTACAAGGATGTCATTGAATTTTTTAGAATTAGGTAGCTCCACAATATAGTTCATGGATACTGACTTCCAAAGACCTTCTGCAATCTGAAGAGGTTGTAGTAATCCTTCTGGCTTTACTTGCTTAGGCTTGGTATGCCCACATTTTTTGCAACCACTGAGATATCCTTCAATTTCTGGCTTCATCCTGGGCCATATGTAGGTTCTCTGGATCCCTTTGAGAGTCTTTGTACGCCCAGAGTGTCCTGACATGGGGGAGTTATAGTATTCCTTCAGTATCTCTAAGCGCAGTGGACCTTCTGGTACATAGGCGCACCTGTGTAGCTGCAGGGTGTTTCCATGTAAAGAGTAACCTGTTTGGTAGTATTGACTGTTGATATCTTTCTTTAAGTCTTCCATGATGAAGATGCAGTGCTGGTATGCGGTCTGAGCTAGTTGGATTTCTTCTCTTCTACTGACTAGTACCAGGAATAGGAGCATTGGCTCAATCATGTTTGGAGACAGCAAGGATTTAGTATTGAATTCTTCAATCTCTTTGGCGCTAGGGAAGAGGTCTGCTCTTTGGCTTAGGGCATCAGGTAAAATCTTGATCTTGGCAGGTTTGTAGGTTATTGATAAGTTGTAATCTGGTAGGAATAGGGCCCATCTAGCTTGGCGCTGGTTTAGTTGTCGCGGTTTAAAGAAGTAGGTCAGGTTCTTGTGATCAGTCATGATTCTCACTGGGTGGTTGGAGTCACACAAGTATCTTCTCCAATATTTAAAGGACTGGATGATAGCAAGCATCTCTTTATTGTAGATGGGGTAGTTCAACTCAGGCAGAGTGAACTTCCTCAAGTAGTAAGCTACAGGGTGCAGCTTACTATCATGCCCCTCCTGAAGCAACACCCACCCAATGCAAAGTCAGAGGCATCTGTCTCCACAATGAAGGGTTTATTGTAAACTGGTATTGCCAAGACGGGGGCAGAAACAAAGGAGTTCTTTAGCAACTCAAAGATGGATCTGGCGGTGTCATCCCACACAAAGGGGTGTTTTTCAGAGGTAAGGAGGGTCAAGGGCAAGCAGATCAAAGAAAAATTTTGGACCAATTCCTGACAGAAGTTTGCTAAGCCCAGGAAACTTCTGACCTCCTTGCGGTTCTTAGGTTCAGGCCATGACATCACGGCATATATTTTATTGGGTGTCATTGCAAAACCTCCTTTCAGTACACTGTGCCCCAGGAAATCTACTTCCTCTTGGAAGAACTCACATTTCTGGAGTTTAACAAAGAGCCTGTGTTCCTTGAAGCGTTGTAGGACAGCTTGAAGGTGTTCAACATGTTCTTCAGGGGTGCAACTGTAGATGAAGATGTCATCTAAGTAGGCTACACAACACTGATCCTTGAGTCCTCCCAAGACCACTTCCACCATAGTTTGAAAGGTGCTGGACGCGTTGCAAAACCCAAACGACATAACCAAGTATTTGTAGAGACCTTGCTTAGTCTTGAAAGAGGTCTTCCATTTGTCACCAGGCCTGATCCAGATCTGGTTAAAGGCATCCCTCAAATCAACCTTTGAGAAGACGTTGGCTCCTGAAAGCTGGTCTGAGAGGTCTTCAGCATTGGTTATGGGGTATCTGTTCTTCACAGTGATGCTGTTTAGGTCCTGGTAATTGACACAAGGGCTTAGGTTGCCGCCCTTCTTTTTAACAAACAGTAAGGGGGATGAACAAGGAGATTTGGAGACACATATATATCCCTTCTTCAACATCTTGTCCAAGTACTCTCTTAAGGCAGCTTGTTACTTCATGTTAAAACTGTAGAAAGGTCTGTGCTTAGGTTGGGTTTTGAGGAGGAGCTCAATGACGTGGTTAAACTGACTGTGTTTAGGCAAGGCAGTGGCTTCTTCTTCTGAAAAGACGGACTCCCAAGGCTTCAAACATTTTGGGATCTCAGCTTTGCAGGATTCCATGGTGATGTTGTTTAACTAAGGGGTCTGCTGGGGGTTCAAGCAGGTAGCCTCTAAGGTTTGGCTCTCATGAGTGAAAGTCACCTGATGGTTCTTATAGTCCAAGTTCAATTGGTGGTCAACCCACCATTCAAAACCTATCACTACAGGTTTGGAAAGCTTCTCCATGACGTGGAATCTGGTGGGCAGGAACTGCCCCTTTAACTTCAGGGAGACGGACTCTTTGCATTTGTGGAACAGGTCTGTTGTCTTGTTACCCAAGGTTACCAGTTGGGAGTTTTCCTGGATTGATACATCCAGTTTTTCAGCTAAGCTACATTCCATGTAGCTGAGGGTTGCCCCGCTGTCTAGGAGGGTTACAGTGTTCACCTCATGATCATGGTAACATAAAGTAGTGTCAATGATAGGATAAGACTGAGAAGCGTTGTTTATTGCTGAAATGGTGGCTCCTTGGGTTCCATTGGAGCAACTAGTGCAGTCCTTGGATAAGTGGCCACTCTGGTGGCAATAGAAGCATAGCCCACTTCTGACGTGGTGTTGGTACTCTTTGGGAGTCATGTTCAAATGGGGCCTACTTGCACTGGGGGTTTAGTTGTTCTGGAGTTGACTAGTGTGGTATCCTTGTGGTTGGCTGAAGTCCATGCCTCTGGCAATGACCAGGAGCTCATCTTTGGGGAGGTTGCATCAGTGGTGTCTCATTAGGCTGATGTGGTGTGGGTTCATACCGTTTCTGAAATGCAGGCCTGATATGTTGTCAGGGATCTTGGCTGCCTCTGACAGGCGTAGGAATTGTTGTATGTAGGTCTCCAGGTTGTCCCTTCCTTGGGTCAGACGGCTGAGCCCCATGTAGGCTTGGATCTTGGCCTCAGCAGGGGTGGTTACAGATTTCATTCACTCCAGGAATTGGTCGTAGGAGAGTATGAGGTCTGGATCTTCCTTGAGGCTGGTCAAGAAGGTTTCTCTGGTGTCATCCTTCAGTTGGACAGCCACCATCATAACCTTATGAGCGTTGTCTCTGAAGCTCTTGGGGTGGGCACAGAACAGGGCATTTATCATCATCATTCCTTTTCCAAAGCCAACCAAGTTCATTTTTAGAAGGTCAGGAAAGGTTGTGGGGGCAGCAGTATTCTGGTTTGAGGTGGAGATGGTCACAGTTTGGACCTGGGATGACTTGGCAACAATTTCTTCTTGGCTTTTGTTCTTTTCTTTTTTCTTGGTCATACACTGTCTTAGGTAGTAAGCTGAGGTCAAAAATAAAAGCATACAAGATGCTCCTACAATCAAAGAAGAATAGGGGCCCAGGATTACTAGTTTTGATATGGTTGAAATACTGTCACAGCCCATACCAGAGTCTGGCTGGACTCCCATAGGGGAGGCAGGCCAGGCCTGGAAGGCTATATACACAATAGACGCAATACAGACTAGGTAGTTGACTGCAGTAGCTAGGGGGCGTCAACTCCCAGTATGGGGCACAACCTGGTCAACCAGCCCCAATAATGTGATATAGACAAACCCCAACTTTCTGAAGTCCTGGGCAGGAGGCACATTGGGAAGGGGGAGCAGCAGCAATCTCTTTCATAGCAGGCGGGAGATCCAGATGATGGGGGTGGCAATACTCCACGTCAAGAGCATGGGGTGGATTGACTGTGATGGCAGGAGTATGGCCAGGAGGATATGGGTAAGCAAGATTGTATTGTGTTATGGATTCCCAAATAGATGCAAAGAGAATAATTAAATTGGAGCAAAAATAAACAAATCCTGAAATAAGATAATGATTTCTGGGCATAAACTTGCTTTATTAAGATTTCAACAGTGAGGAGGGCTTCTCCTCATCACTACTTATACTTACTGGTAGTTTTGTGGCCTTTTGTGCCACCAGGGAACTGATGGCATCAAATTCAGTTGAACTTACAATTATCATTGGAATTTGCATACTTGGACCAGGGTGTGAGTGCTCATTGGTTGGTATAACATGAACCTTGAACTGCAGCATGCTGAGGTACCACAGTTATTTATATATCCTGCAAGAGATCAAGCACCTGATCACGCAATCAAACAATTGCGCTCCCAATGTATCATTTCCCAATAGTTGAGAGGCCCAAATTTGATAATAGAATCAAAGCCAGGGATTTAAGGATTGTGTGCCTCTCAAATCCTGGGCCATTTGTTAGTCAAAAGGGGGTTTTCTTGCTCTGGGAGATACTTGGTAGGGGTTCCCAAGCTGTGGGGGTTTTGTCTCCAGGAAGTCCAGCTGATTGTCAAAGGCATTCTGGGCCATGACACTAGACATAAAAATGCAGGATTGTCAAATCCTTGGTCCAAATTTAAAATTGCATTTGCAGGATAGCTTTATTTAATTAAATTGGATTCTTTGTATTTTTATTTGGATATTTAAAAATGCAGGAACTCATAGACACTTTGCAAGTTTCAAGTCAAGCTGCATATTTCAAGTGGACAAAATGAATTGACTGGAATCAGATTTGAAGTGTTCAAATCCATCAACCATTTTCATTAAGTTTACTATTTTTTTAAAATTGTGGGTTTGTAAAATCCAAGGACAAAATTTCAAATCACTTTTGAATGTCACTAGTAAACTCAAATAATAATTGCAGAAACTGGAATCCAAATTTAATGTACACTAGTTTTAAAACCTGTTGAGATAAACCAAAAAAACTCTGTCCAAAAACAAATACAACTCAGTTTAAAAACAAAATAAAAAATTAAAGGATTTATATTAAAAAACAATAGATTTGGATCCAACTTGATTTTGCTTTTAGACTGAGTTGTATTTTGTTTTTAGACTGAGATTTTTTGTTTATCTCAACAGGTTTAAAAACTGCTGTAAAGTAAGCACACTAGGAAACAACAACCCAAATAAAGAAGCTCCACCATGACTAAAATCAAATAAAAAATTCAATCTCAATAACCATGTTTAGACATGAAAATTGATTAAACTTTTAAATACCCAAACCTGGAAAGGATACAATATTATACAATTCAAATCAAAGATATAGAAATTCTGTTACTATTCAAGGCTAAATCAAGAGAGAGAAAACTACTCAAAACTAAACCAAAATCTAAATAAATACATATTTAATATAATATATATTTTTTATTTGACTTTTATGAACAGACTATCCCATTCCCAATCAGCTCACACAACAGCCCGCAGGGCAGCCTGTCCATAAGGGCGTCCCAGAGGGTCCAAGAATAGACCCATAACACAACTTGAGGGGATTAAAGTTTGCTACACAGGCCTCCCAATGCAACAACACCAGAAAAACACCTCCTGCATCACAAGCCAGAACTAGCAGCTTGAATCCCAGACAGAAGCCACTCTCAAGGCCTGCCACCAAGTCCCCCATACAAAGGTTGTTGAGAACAATGAGGTTAAATACAGCTCAACTGTGTACCCAGTTGTAACAAAGTCCCACACTCTGGATCCCAAAGTTGCCACTTCCTACCCCCACATTTTTGACACCTCCTATTAGCCATTGGCCACAACTGAGGAGCAATCTGTGCCTGTTGTGTATTCAACAATTGACGGCGCCACTGCAGGCAAGAGTGATCCCATCTTCTACACAAAGATTCCCATTTCATGTGCTAAACCAGATAGCTTGGATGCCGCAGTACCCATCAAGGTCTGGCGTCAGTTGACAGACAGTGAGCGTGAAGCTCATCTCAACTATCTGAACAGAGAATGGCAGTTTGGGATATTGTGTCCCAATTTGGTGTCACAGCCAGACATGTTGGTGACAGTTAGGATACTACTTCTCAGGGGGGTCTGTTGGCCTCAGCTGCCAACTTGCTCTGTTGGGAGGAGGGTAGAGCCCACCATAGGAGGGGTGCTAACTTGAGGAGATAAGATGCTGATTGGCCTACCAAGGCCCAGGGTCCGGCGTCTGGAACCATAGTGTCAACTAACCCAGACAAGGTAATGTAGGCAATGCCTGCATATTGGTTGGCTGTAGGAGGAGTCAGACCTGGAGTGGGGTGTAGGCAGTCAGGTTTGGGTGTTGGGGGTGCTTCCATATCTATCTGGTAGGCAGGCAAATAGTTGTACTTTACACAGATTTTGACAGCTGGTTGCTTGCACCAGGCTCCTTTGTGGAAGGCTGTTTGTGGGGTTATCTGTTGGGCCAGGTGGTCTGTGTGGGGGTTATCCTTTACTGTAAACTCCTTGTACTCTGGCTTAAGCAGATATTCAGATAAATACAGTGAGCCAAAGGGTGCTCCAGGAGGACAATAGAACACAGGCTGGATTTCTGGGGCTTCCTCAGGAATGCGGGCCATCAACCCAAGATTTTCTGTTAGAACAGTAGTAAAGTGGAAAACAACCAAGACTAAATAATAAATGAATTGGTAGGACCAAGGTCCCATAATCTTATTTTATTTCAGAATGGCAATACCATTTCAACAAGACTTTACCAAGTTTAAATATAAGTTCAAAATTCTAAGTTTGGATTAACCCATCACCTGATAGCTGAGTTTGCTCAGCTTCCTCTGGGCCAAGAGTTCCAGCTCCATTCTGATCCTTCTGGCCTGTCACATCTTCTGTTGGAATGATCTCTATATGAGGATCCAAACACAACATCTTCATGGCTTTATCATTGCCACCAGAGTTCTTGTCATCATGGACCAAGAGATCTCCAGGCACCTTAATCTTGGTCAACCTTTGCTCCATAAGCTGCGCATCTTCAGGAGTAGCTTTGGGGTCACTACATGACCAGGGATCACATGATCTGGAGGCCCAGGTTTCTAGCCACTTATTTGAATTCCCTTTGGATTTTGGCCCATTGTGCTGAGCAGCAAACCCCTTTTCAGAAGGCCCATCAACTATGACAGGAGCAACACCATATTAGTTTAGTGCTTTCAGCAATCCATTTTGTTCCTGCAAATTTGTGGCCAGGCAGGCCTAAAAATTTCCTTGATTAATCAGATTCAAACCAATGCCTGCTTCAGCTCTTTCACTGGCTAGCTGTGAAAAACACAGGTGGATAGCCTGAGGGTCCATAGGATCCCCACAACCCTCAGAATCAAGTCCTGGGTTTGATTCTCCTAGTTGGAGCTTCCCACTTATTTTGGGAGAAATTTCATTAATTACAGTGACCTCAACACCAAATACAGTGACACTGGTCAAATTGCCAAAAACCCAAAGGCTAAGTGGCTGCCCAAACTATTATAACCTGTGCATATTAATGCAATCAAGCAGTGGTTATCTAAGGATTGTCACCTGGAATAACTTTCTGTCCAATCAATGATTGCCACCAAGTTCAGGCTTTCTTTTTTGAAAAAATTGTTTACAGAACAATTGTCAATCTTGGATTTTTGTGGAAAGTACTAGGGATTTCTCTGTACAACAGAAACAGTGAGAAGACAATCAAGGATTGGTGCATTTATTCCAAGTCCTATCTGGCCCTAAAGAAAACTGGGAATTTCCTGTTTTTCTATATTGAAAAATTGTTGTTTTCCTCCTCACTCAGGTCTAGGTGTCACTGCCCATACCAGAGTCCAACTGGACTCTCATAGGGAAGGTAGGTCAGGCCTGAAAGGTCATGGGCACAATTGGTGTGATCCTGACTATATAATTCACAGCAGTGGCTAAGGTACACTAACTTCTAGTATGGGCCACAACCTGGTCAGCCAGCCCCAATACTGTAATTTAGACAAACCCCAACTTACTGATTTCTTGGGCAGGAGGTGCGTTGGGAAAGGGGGAAAGTGGAGGGGATCTCCTTCATGATAGGCAGAATGGTCACTCTAGGGTGACCAGTAGGAAGATCCAGGTGATGAGGATGGAAGAACTCCAAGTCAAAGGTGAGATGTGGCTTAACCAAAGTGACAGGAGAAGAACCAGGAGGGTACAGATAGGCAAGTTTATATTGAGTAGTAGATTCACAAATAGATGCAAACAGAATAATTAAATTTGAGCAAAAATAGATAATTACTGCAAGAAGTTAAAGATTTATGTACATAAGTTGTTTATTTTAAGATGTCAACAGTGAGGAAGGCTTCTCCTCCTCACTATTTATACTTACTGAGGAATAATTAGCCTTTTTTTGTCACCAGGCCTCTGGTGGCATCATTTTCAACAATACTTGAAAAAATGGCTTGAAAATTTCACACTGTGACCTGGGAAGAGAAAGGCATAGGCTGTTTCTTCATGCTCATGGGTTTGGCTTCAGCATGCCAAGGTACCACAGCTATTATTAGAACCCATAAGCATTTAAGCGCTCAATCAAATGATTGATGAATTGCTTTCCTGATTTACCATTTCCTGATAGCAAAGGGACCCAATTTGTGTTTAATTCTGGTTCCAGGGTTTTGCAGCATGTGAGCCTTGCAAACCCCTGACCATTTGCAGTCAGAAAGGGGGGTTTCCTTCTAGGAAGGCAGCTGCCAATGCTTTCCATGCGGTTAGTTGTTTTATCTCCAGGCAGTCTAGCTGATTGTCTAGGGCATTCTGGGCCTTGACACCAGCCAAGGCAACCACACACACCTGGTATCTCCCACTGCCCCAGCCCACCTTCCCAACAAACCAAAGTTCAAACCCCCTCACGCCAAGTCAGTCCCGTCCCTCCACCCAGCCCTGCCTACCCACCAACTAGTTTTTCCCCTTTACTCCCATATTTTGCCAAATAAACCCTATCTCATAAACCCTATTTATTTAATTATAAAATTAAATTACTTTAATATTTAAAAACTTTGACACTATGATATATTAAAGACATGTGAATTTTAATTTTAATTTATTTCAATAAAGACATATGTTTAATACAGATGGCCATATATTTATTTATATAATAAACTTAATCTTTATGCAATGAAATATCAAATGCATTCAATAATATATAGGTAAAAAGGAGTAGTCAATCAAACCACGCTTTAATTTCATTATTACTATTGATAATTGGCTAAAACAAGGAACATTGTGTTTTAGTCAATAGTCTTAATTAAGTCATTTAAACTGATCATAATAAACTTAAGATGTGCTTTGTTTGAGCCAATTGTCAATAGTAATATAAATATCAAAGCACACTAAAATTAGTTACTCCCTTTTAATTATATTTTCTTGAATGTATTTGATTGTATTTTCATCTTAAAAAATAAAGTAGTAAATCAATATGCCGCAACCAAGGGGCAATCTGGAGAACTTAAATTGCCCATTCACATATGCTTGTGATATTATTTACACAAAAAATAAGTTGACATTAAAGATACAGGCAACAATAAAAATCATATGAAGGAAAAATAAGTATAATAATAAAATCAAAGAAATAAACAGATGAGTCAAAAACAACAAGAGACTAAGATTTAATGGTTAATTGGGAATTCAGTCTTAAGGAAAAAAATAAAAGTATTCAGTGACAGTTTTCATTGGTATAAAAAGGCTTGGGTGGGGTTTTAAATGGACGATAAGGCAGGCTTTGAAAAATTAATCAACAAGCTTGATACAGTGATGGCTAAGATCAAAGAGGTGAATCAGAAAGTTAAGGACAAATTGAAGGAGGTGATCCTCAAAGCATAAAGATAAACAAGATTACCATCAAGACAATCAAGAGTACACTCCCCAATGCAACAGACAAACTGAAAATGTGTCCTCTCAGCATCTAGAAGAATTTATGCAAAAATTTAATTCAAACTTCATGACTTTGCCCATGCTAAGGCTTGGGTCAATGACTCTAAGATGTAAAATCATCTGAAGTCTAAAAAGCATCCAAGACCTTCTCTGGAAGAAAACCAAAAAAAACAACCAAAAAGTCTAAGTATTGTGTGCCTGTAAAGGGGACATACAGGGAGAATCAAGAGGAAGATAATTAAAATTTTAAAGAATAATAAATTTTATTAGGAAAATTGTAAAGAGATATGTTCAAGTTTCTAAAACCATATGTCTTAAAGACATTTTACAGCAACAACACCAGCACCTAGAGTTCCAGCTGATCCTGATGCCAGCAGTGTGCCAAGAGATGCTTGATTGAATGAAGTTGACTTACCTGATACCACAAGGGAAGCTTGTCAAGCTTTAACCAAGGGACAGGGATACCAAAGGTGGGCCACAGCTCTGAAATTGGCCCCACAGATCCAGCTTACTCTATTTATTTTGCCTCCTGGATTTTGAAGTCCCTTTCACTTACTTTTCTAGTATTATGTTTAAGTGATGCTGTATAATAACATCCTGGAGATAAAGTGGGCCAAGAGGAAACAAGATTCTGCTTCCTGATAGAATAAATAATTTTATACCTATTTAATAATTCATTAAATAATACTGGAACTTACCACTGGTTTTTCTGTGGTTGTGCCATAAGTGATGGGAATCTTGTGCAACTTCAGTACTGCATGAAGCAGACAAGTTGGACGTGCCTCTCACAATGGAGAAGATCTTTGTTAAAATTTCCCAGAAAAATAACATTAGCACACTCTATAACAAATTATGTGATTTCTTTCTCCTGTTTTCAGGGCAGAGACTTTACTTTATTGCTTATTTTGGTCTTGTTGTCCTTATAGGTGTCAAGACCAAGTCTTGTGATGCTCTTGTAGTGACAATTAAACTTAACAAAGCGCAACAATATCTAGACAGAAAAAGACTATACCTGGTTACAGCTCAATAGAGCATGTTATTCAGGATGAAGTTGTCCTGGCAGTCATCTATGAGATGGCTGCTCATGTAAGGCCTTGCCCAAAAAGGTACACTGTTATAAATAAAAGCACATAAGGCCACAGATTTAAGCTCAAGAGATAAAAGAAAGTGGGAACAGTTTGAAATAGTTTCTTGAGCAAAATTCATAATAATTTATCATTTATAGCATGTGGGGATAAGGTTTTCAAAGCTCCTAAAATAAAAATAAAAATCAGTTTAATGACTTAATTTCTAGTAATAGCCAAAGGTATGTCTATATTGGGGAAATTTCTGTGGGAGTAATTTGTTAAAAATATATAAGCATTAGGCTTTAAAATCAAAATAATCAAAAGCAAATCAGTAGTCTGCTGATTTATGACCTCATAAAAAATTGAAAAAAGGTGAATTTGATAAAGCTAATTTTAAAGAAATGACAAAATTGGAGTCAACTTTAAAATAATGAATACTAATTTGTAAAGTAAGAAATCTAAAGTAAAAATTTAATATTGTAAATCAAATTGAAGCAAAAACCAGAGCTAGGACAAGTTTACAAGATTTTGTCTTAATTCTTACTCTTCAAGTCCATCTTTATTTATAGTGGATTTAAAATATCATAAACATCTCAGGAGTTGTATAACAGCAACTGAGGAACATGGGGAATAAAACCAACTGTTATATAGTCTGAATAAAGTGTTTCTAGAGCCAAAAGTGCTTATGCAAGTTTTAGAGCTCCAACAGTAAAAAATACAAGCCAAGATTTGTTTCTTTAAGAAAAATCAAAAGCAAACTTTGTTCTTGAAGTTTAATATTAATGGGATCAAACAATTAAGTAAGTGAATTCAAACAACTAACTAGAGTAATTTTCAAACCTGCTGAGATAAACAAAAAAATCTCAGTCTAAAAACAAAACTAACTCAGTCTAAAAACAAAATCAAAGTGGATCCAAATCTATTGTAATTCAATATAAATTCCTTGATTTCCAATTTTGTTTTTAGACTGAGAACTTTTTGTTTATCTGAACAGGTTTGAAAATTACTGTACAACTTCTAGATTCTTAAAATAAGAATTTTAAAACTAAGTTTAATGGTTTAAAGCATAGAAGCTCTGCCTAAAAAATTCTCCTGGAAAACAGAATCTTGGTCTTGGTCTTGAGCTGATCAAGTCAAAGGAAACTAACCATCCAGGGTGTGATGACTATTTATGGCCTGGAAGTGAAGATCTCCACCCAACTTCAGAGACAAATTATCAAATTTCACCCTACAAGCACACAATAAAGTATCCATCCTTGTCATATATCTTTACATTAAAATAATTATTATAACCAAATGGCAGCATATTAGAATTTTTGTATGATTCTTATTTAACAATATTTTTATTTGGCTTCTTTAACAAATCCATATAAATTTTTATTTGAATTATTAATGATTAACTTTATAATTTTCATTTACTTTGTTAAGTTTGATTAAACTTGTTGTTTAACATCCAGTAATGTAAATAGTGCATAGTTATATAAATTTCAAACTAATTAATATAAAAAAGATAAGATAAACTTTTAATTGATTGAATGTTTAGCAAGACAGATAGGAATATAAAAATTAGAGTGGACAATGAACTTTACCACTATCTTTGCTGAAATGGTATGAACCTCAACTTGCATCAAAATACACAAGCCTATGGACCCAGTTGGGGTGCCTTACTTGAAAATTTGCCAAAGACACCAAAATACCTCCTTGATTAGATTAAGGAAGAGATAATAGGTGATAAGAAATAAGAGACATATATACATAGCTCAATTGCTACACCTGTCTCTATAATTGGAAATTCTTTGAGAATATGCATCACTTTGTAGAGATTAACATTATTCAATATAATAATTTTGTGAATCCAGAGCTCAAGCACCTGAGGTGATCCTGGATCAATATAAAAAAGACAAGAAATTTCCTGCTATTATGGGAACCCTTGATCATCTGTTATATTTTCACACCAGGGTGCAATACCCTAGAACTGAGGGTACAACTCTGGACATGTGAGAGAGCAAGTTTGGCATATGAAACCCTGTCAAGGTAGTGAAAATAGGATATATGATCATGAACCATATAAATTTTTCAAATTGATTTTAAATCTCCCAAAATTACTTGAAAATTACACCAGGACGTAATACACTTTGGTTTATATTGCCAAGGAAGCAGTAGATCTTGACAACACCAGAGGCAGCCAGGTGTATACATTGGAGGAGCTTAGTTGTGGTGGCTCTTAGTAGTAGACATCTTCAGCATCATTGGGCATTGATCTAAACTGGGAAAATATTTTCTGATGGCCCTCAATACCAAGACATTATGTAATAATAGCAGAGAAGATGAGGTATTTGTCACGGATAGTGTTATCATGACCAGAATTGTCCACCCTCATAAAAATAAGAAGCAACAACCAGTACCAAAAACCCCATTAATAAATCTGAATGGTTTAAATCAGGCCATTGACAACAAGTGGGTTGTGGCAAAGCATGCAAAACTTTCATCAGAATCATCAATTGGGCCCAAAAAGCTACCAAAAACGCAAAAACAGATAATTTGGTGCTTTTTGGCTCCAAAAACATTTTATGACATCATTTGACTTTTGATCACTTCTGGAGGCTTGCTGACAAAATTTGAGGCCTGTCACATCATTGCCAAATCCTAATCCCCATCTTGACTTCAAATTTCCTAGAACTACTTTAGTAGTTCAATAAATACTATAATGTTAAGACAATATCAAGCTTTAAAGTTTGCAGATAATTATCCCCAGAAGATGGAGTTCTTTCTTGGTTATGTGCCTGTGCAGTACCTTGTGGTTTGTGGCTTTGAGTATGTGGTTTCTGCGGCCTCTGCGCTGATTTTGGACCCCCCCAATTATGAAATTGAAGAAATTGTGGAACCAATTTTTTTGATTGGGTACAGTAGTTTTAAAAGCTATGGTGCTAAGCAAAAAAACTCATCTGTAAGGAAAATCAACTCAGATGCAAAAAAATCAATGAATCTCAGAAAAAAATCAAGCTGAACCCAAATCTATTGATAATCAATATGAAGTTTGTTTTTAAAATTTTGTTTGCATCTGAGTTGATTTTGCTTACATATAAGTTTTTTTGCTTAACATCATAGCTTTAAGACTACTGTATTTACAAAATCCAGTCACAATTGATCAATTTTTGCATTCTTATGCTCTGCCCTGGTTTTTTTGGCTGTATTTTCCCTCTGCCTCAGCTTGGAGATTTCCGACTGTGAATTTCAACTTAAAAATTTTGATTAATTTTCAATTCTTTGATGATTTGGTATTTTATTTCCCATTCTGTAAATTTAGCAGAATTTAGCAGAGACTTCACTATGACAAGAGCTTATCATAAGGCTGATAGTTAAATAATTTTTGAAAGATTAATGATTTCATATGATATTAGTAAATTAATTTAAAATTTTGACTCAATTTATAAAAAACATTTATGCAAAACTAATTGTTGAATTCATGCAATTACATAAATCAATCAATGTATCAATATTTAATGTTGTAATTTCATATCTTTTAAAGTGAATTTAAATCTAATGTATCACATAAAATAAAGCAACATTAAAAATACTATTTCAGGTACAATAGTTTTATTGTAATAGTGGAGTTACCACAAAATTCTGAAGTGTTTATGAAATGAGGTATCAAATACCAAATTATCAAAGATTTAAGAATGAGTAAAAAAATTTAAGTTGAAATATGCAGGCAAAAATATCCAAGCAAAGGCATTGGTAAAATGAAGCCTAAGAAAGCTAAAACAGACAACCAGAAAATCAGAGATTGAGAAATGGTCCCTGGATTTTGCAAGTAGAGAATCTTGCAAATTGGTTTGACAATTTCCTCAATTTCATGATCAGGAGCGTCAAAGAACAGCATAGAGGCCACAGACACCGCAAAATTGACGCTACAGCCTGAAAGATATCTCACATGCATGTACATGAGAAGAAGCTCCATATTCTGTAAATTCTGTCAAATTGAAAACTGTAAAACTAGTGTTAAGTTATGGTTTTTTAACTACTGCAGTATTTCTGGTAAATTTTCAAGTGATACTGGGTTTGGGAATAATTGTCAGGGATCCAACCTTGGGTGGCCAGCCTGTTGTTTTCAGGAAATACATAGGCTGCAGTTTTTGTGGGAAGGGCCCACCAGAAGATTGGGGCTAACTTTATAAGGTATGACATAGACTTTCCTACTCAGTACCACAGGCCAGCAGCTAGGATTATTGTGTCAATCACCACAGTGAGGTTAATATATACAATCCCAAGCAACTTGCTTATGTTGTCAGTTGGGAGGTCAGGAGAGGAGGCAAGCATTTGCTTGGGGGTCACAGGAGGTTCCATATCAAGTTGATAGGCAGGAAAGAAGTTGAACTTGTCTCTAAACAATTTGGGTTCTGATAGGATCCAGGGACCCTGTCAATTGTATCTAGCTGCAGATTTTATGTGGGCCAAGGGATATAGTTTGAGGACCTTTTCTGGGGTATAGTCTTTATACGCAGGCTTTAATGAATACTCTGTGAAATGAGAGGGGCCAAAAGGAACACCTGGTGGACAGAAATCTGCGGGCAGAAGGGCAGGAGGGCTGGATAGTCTTGTGCTGAATTGATAGATGGCAAAAATGAGATAAGGCAATAGCTGTGGAAGCCACTATCACATAACCTTTATTTAAAAATGTCAATACAGTATCAGTGTGGGGTCTATAGGCTTATATAGCACCCCACTACCAAACTTCACATTTTCTATAAATGGATTCTCAACAGGTCAGGAACTCTTTGGTTGGGAGGCCAGGACGCCCGGGTTTGGGAGCAGAAAAATGGCACCACTACTGTAAATTCAGAACCTGAACATAAAAATGTGGGATTGTCAAATCCTTGGTCCAAATTTTGAATCACTTTTGTGGGATAGCCTTTTTTTAATTAAATTGATTTTTTTGAGTATTTATTTGAATTTTTAAAAATGCGGGAACTCATAGACACTTTGCAAAGTTCAAGTTGAACTGCATATTTCCAATGGACAAAATGAATTAACTGGAATCAGATTTGAAGCGTTCAAATCCATCAACCATTTCCATTAAGTTTACTATGTTTTTTTGGAATTGCGGGATTGTCAAATCCAAGAACCAAATTTCAAATTGCTTTTGAATGCCACTAGTAAACTCAAATAATAATTGCGTGAACTGGAATCTAAATTGAATGTACAGTAAGTAACTAGGACAAATCAACCCAAATCAAGAAGCTCCACTCTGGATAAAATCAAATGAAAAATCCAATCTAAACACCCATGTTTAGACATGAAATTAAGTGAAATGAAAAATCATCTAAACTGGAAATGATGCAATATTCTGCACTTTAAATCACTAATATAGCAACCATAAAACCATATAATGATTTATGAGCTACTCTCCTGATGACGCAGAAATTTTTTAAAAGTTTTTTGGCCCCTGGCTACGCCGGGGGCCAAAAAACTTCTTTTCAAGGAAGAAGGAGAGGGGGAAGATAAACCATTAGTTTGCTAACTATGTATTCATGTATTGCTACTAAGGATACTTGATTACAGTATATTTTAGAAGACGCTAATAATAAAGTAGAATTATATATTACAGTCTATCTTATCACATTATCTTTCCTTTGATGTTTTGATAATGTGTGTCCAATTAATTGCAAACACATTATCAAAACATCAAAGGAAAGACAATGTGATAAGATAGATTGTAATGTATAATTCTACTTTATTATTAGCGTCTTCTAAAATCTACTGTAATCAAGCATCTAAATTTTAGCTGTCCTAAAATGGATTAGGGTGATTTTTGAGAATGCCTATAATTCCTAAAAGAATTAGCACAAATCCACTCTATATCCTTTATCATCCTTTTTGAGACACCAATAAATTATATTTATTTCAAATTCCTTGCAATAATGATTTGAAATTTGGTTCTTGGATTTGAAAATCCTGCAATTTCAGATTCGTTATTTTTTGCATGGTGTCCATGATTCAATTGAAATACAGGAAATCTCAAATTGTACATTAGAATCCCGCATTTCTGATTCATGTATCCCACATTTGTTTGCTGAGTTTTATCTTTTGTTAGTTGAGTTATCTGCTCAAGAGATTTGAAATTTGCCAATTTAAATAAACCAAAAAAAAATCAAAATAAATGGTTGATTTTATTAAATATTTTATTTTTCACTCAGCTGAGTTTCCCGCAAAAGTGATTCAAAATTTGGACCAAGGATTTGACAATCCCGCATTTTTACGTTCAGGTTCTGAATTTACAGTACTGGGGGACTTCTCATTGATGGAGAACTCATGGAATATCACTCAAGTCTTATGTTCTTGAGTTCAGGTCATGGGAGCAGGTCTTAAGCCTGTATTTTCCTCTAGTAGCTGAACTTGATTGGTTGCCTGTGAGGACTTCAAGTTCATGAAGTTTACATAGGGACTTTCCTTGCCTCAATTAGGCAAGTTGAGAAGTCCCTCCTCAGGCGCCACTGCTCTCAAGCCCATGTTGTTATTCTTGCTTCAGGACTTAGCCTGGGCTTCAGCTCAAGGGAGCTCAATCCCAGAAAATGCGGGTGGGCGGCCCCTTGGTCCTCAGGGCTGGCAGCCCACAAGCGTTCAGAGTCGGGGTTCAAATCTTGTTCCCAGGTCTGGTTTTCCAGAGATGGTAAATTTTCAATCCTGACAATGATGGTGACATGGCAGGGGTCAATTTTTGTCACCATGCCTCCAAAATTGACCAAAAATTGTGTGTCATCATAAATTCTTTTGGGGGCCAAAAACACCAAGTTACTTGATTTCACGGTTTTAGCAGCTTTTTGATCACAATTGAGGATTCTGACCTAACTTTGGTGTAAGTTGCTATAGCCCAATTGTTGTTAATTCCTGGTTTAAATCAGCCAGGTCCTTATTATGTTTTTTCCACTGGCTGATGCTGTTTATTTTTCTGAGTGTGAGTAATTTCAGCCATGATGGCACTATCTGTGACATTTTTAACCTATTGAGATAAAAAAAATCAACTCAGTCTAAAAACAAAATTTAAGTAGATCCAATTCTATTTAAATTTAATATAAATTCCTTGGTTTTCAACTTTTTTTAGACTGAGATGCTTTTGTTTATTTTAACAAGCTATAAAACTGTCATAACTGTGGTGTTTTAGCAAAGTTACAAGGGGAAAAGTAATTGGAAACTAGATAATATTCTTTATTGGGATATATAAGTTATATAGTTGTTATGAATCAGGATATTAGGAACATGATTTTGAAGATCACTTGGTTGAATGATTAGAGGGGTGGCTTGATCCTTGTACTGAGTCAAGAGCTGAATTGAGCTGTCCACTGTACAGGGATCATCATTTGTTCATGTTGCTATATTTGTAAATTTGAGTCAACTTCTGCATTTGGCTTTGGTTCACTGGGAAGTTGGGTTGCGGGTCACACACCTTTTAGTCAGAACCTTACCAGGGGGTCAACCCCATTGTTTTGGCAAAACTACTGTATTGTAGGGCCTGATTTATCAGCTTTATGTGTATTTTTAAAAAAAATATATAAGAATTAAATTTAATCCATGCCTTTATTTTGGTATATAAGATTTAACTTAAAAATAGAAGCCCAGTTAAGATAATTTAATTTCAAGCTGATAGCCTTAATCTAATTGTTTCTGGATAAATTAATATAAATAAAGACTACTTTAATAGTTTAATTTTAAGCATAAATCTTGACCAAATTAGGGTCAGTTGTCAAAATTGACACACTTTTGCAGAGTTTGTAATAAAATTGAGGTTGGGATTAAGAAAAACACTACATTTCATTTTTATTTAACTAAAGAAAAATTGTATTGGCTTAAAGCTCTTTATATAGTACTAATTAATTTTAGTGGTATTTTAAATTGAAGTAAAACTAAACTAGATAAGGTAATTTTATTCTGATACAAAAAGATGAAAATCTATTCAAGCCTTGAGCATGTATAGCTCTATATAGTTTTTGATTAAAACCACTGGCTACAACAAGCCAAAGTGAATAAAAACTTGAAGCAGCCAAATTTACTTATAAAGTTGATTGAAAGCTATTCAGCTTTCAGGCACAAAGTTCAAAGGCTTTGTATAATAAAAGAAATTTGCTATATAGAGTTTATATAACCTGCTGAGATTAAAGAAATCAAGTTAATCTAAAGTGAAATCAACTCACCTTAAAACGAAAGTAAAATTCAAGGAATTTATATTGAATTTCAATAGATTCGTATTCTTTACTATTTTGTTTTAAGCTGAATTGATTTCGTTTATCTCAGCAGCTCTTAAAACTACTATACTTATTATCCATTGAAATATGGAAATCATTTTAAAGGCTTCAAAGCTATACCTTAATTGTGTCATTAAGATTTTCAAACTAGATATAATCTTAGCCAGCTTTCGAGCTATGAGTAAGTTTATTTAGATTTTGGGATTGATATATCTAATTACTAAATAAACATACACAATAGTTTAATAAAAATGTATGGCTAATGGAAGGAATCTCAACTGGTAGATTACTTGGATGCTTTATTCAGTTAAACAG
The DNA here is from genome assembly GCA_014839935.2 of Entomophthora muscae. Lineage (NCBI taxonomy): Eukaryota > Fungi > Entomophthoromycota > Entomophthoromycetes > Entomophthorales > Entomophthoraceae > Entomophthora > Entomophthora muscae. The sequence goes on from QTSX02002944.1 coordinate 119,858, forward strand.
GACTATAGACTGGTTTATATGTATACGATCCTTTTGAGTAGGTTTGAGAATTCTAGCAAACACCATTTTATCAAAGAATGGAATGAAATGGTACCTTTCTACCAATAGGCTTCCCAGTGATAAAGGTTGAGCAACATACCAAGATGCATTTAGTTGTTTGAATACTGATAATCTGGACTTATGCCATAGCCCTTGATTTAAATAAAAATTGAAAATTTAGATACAAAATCTTATTAATTTAATAAAGTAATATTGGGTGTGGAATAAAAATGGTTCAAATATGAATAATATTTATTCAATTGATTAAGCATGCTACTACAGAAGAAAAGCACTTCTGGTAAAAATCAGAGCATTGAAATCATAAAGCTGTAGCTACTGGTAGTAAGAAACTGACCTAGCAGCCATAGCATCAACCTTGCTGCGGTGTACCATGAAGGCAGGGGTCACCCAAGTTCCACAAGAACATTGCGAGCCTAGAACAGATTAGTTTTCATTTGAACCCGTCACATTTACCCCTCCAAGTGTAAGAGCCCAACTTAGTATTACACTTGGGGCAATCTATTTTGCCCTCCAATGCCCCGCCTTGGAGACCCTCAATCCAAGCCATGGGCTCTATGAAGTATGAAGAACAGGTCTATCCATATCAATTTTGTGCGCGTATGTGGAATTACCTCATTGTGACCTTTCGCAAAATTAGAGTCGCGCTTGCGGTGTTGGAAGGCAGTTTGTCCCTTTCCAGGCTCGTGTTCTATAATGTTTTCGGGATATATTAAAGCACGTCTATACGCTTGTGAGTTGGTTTTTTTAAAAAAAATTACCGACAACGTTTACACCGAATCTTGAGAAACGAGGACGGGGTAGGGACGCCTCCAGTCATCATCTGCTCAGGATCGACGCCCAGAATCATGTCGTTGGAGTGTCCTAGAGCTATAAAGAGCGAAAAATAATGAACCTTTAAAAACTTAGACAAAAAAAACCCTAACAAAAACTTACATAGGAAATCTTCAGCCATTTTAGAAATCAAAAAACGACGATAAGGCTCGTGTTTAACATTAACTTCAAAAGCTATTTGTTCATAAATTTCAAGCTGCTCCCGAAAACCGGGATTGGGACTACCAATATTTTTTAAAAAAAAACTCTAGCTAAAATGCTTACTCAATAATAGATCTAACAGTTGTTAAAGTTGAAAGTGCCTCCTGAGAAGAGAGACTTCTATGTTTCATTAAAAAAGCACAAACAACTGTAGCACTTCTTGAGATTCCAGCCATGCTTTTAAAAGTAAGAGTAAGAAGACACAAATCAAATTACCAATGTACTAGAACCTTTCCATTTGTTGCAAGCCCTTCAAGAATAAAATTGTTGGTTTCATCAAAGTATTGCAGCAAGTTTTGATTATCTTCATCTAAAACCAGGATTTGCTTTCTTTTTATCTGAAAGGTACATCAGCTTTAGTATAGTTAACTATTACATGAGAGGGGAAATCTTTAATCTCCATTCCAGGTCCGACTGTCAATATGTGTGAGATACCAAGAGAGTTTAATAACTCAGGTTTTGTAACAGCATCAAAACTAAGAGCTGATTTAATAAAGGATGTACAGTTTCTAAAGATTGTTACCTTCCAAGGAAAAGAGAAGGCTCCACTTCATCACAGAGTGAAACAGCCAGTGTCTTTGGGCTTGTGTCTAAGTTAAGTAGCTTGGGTGTCTCTGACTTCATCTTGGATCTTGGGAAACTGTGCTCTAAAGAAAGTTATGAAGTAGGAAGAGGACAGAGCAATCTTGTGTGTCCAGTGGTCGAGTAGTGCTTAGAGAAACAACAATAAACTATATCAAATAAGATATGAATATAAAGATTATGTTATTTTGATCAGAAGTAGATCAGTTAGTTGAGTTGGGTATAATCCAAGCTGTGATCTAAAGTGCACTCAGATCTGCACCTGCGTTTCAAATGTCAATTTCATGTAAGTCTGTGGCGTACCACCCCAGACAAAATTTGGATTTTGCTCAGCATTTTCAAAAATGTGGATCCTATATATATTGCTATTTAAAACTTACAAAAAGCTGCAATGTGGAAAGCCAGTAAAATATCCATGGAGGATATCTACTAAATAAACCAAAGTATATAGGGCACAGTTTCATTCATGAAGCTTTATTAAATAACAATGATGATGATGAAAGTATTAGGAAATGTTTCTATTTATACCACTAAGAATCATGCCAAATCTCAATGACATAATGCACAGATTTGGCATAATAAATCACATAGGTGCACAAGAAGTTCATTCATCAATTCACATATTTATAAGCATAAATTACAAAGGATTGGCATTGGCACTGTGAACCTCTTGAAATACATCACACATAGGGCTGCATCAGATTTTGGACGGGTGGCTCCTTTTCTTAAAAGAAGCACCCGTCCGAAATCCGGAAACGATTTCGAGGGAATCTTCTGTGAGAAGATTCCCTCAGAATTGTTTCCTTCCACACCCACAGAAGGGTTTGGTTGATTCAGATTTTTTTTAAATAAATATTTACATTTTTTCTATCTCTATTTTTTTAAAAATTAAAAATAATAAATTCAAAATTAAATTTTAATATAAGTATATTTATAAAATAGCTCAAAAATCCGGAATGCAGAAAGTCTTCCGAGACCTTCTTTTTTAAAATTTTGGATTCCCCCAACGTAGGGGAATCCAAAAAATGGGTCCGGGGAAGGGAGGACAGGTCAATTAAGGCAAATGCCTTAATCGTCCCTTTTCGAAGCCGACGCAGCCCTAATCACACAGGGCAAAATCTGACTTTTGTCCAGGGTCTTACACTGCAGCTCTAATTTCATGTTTTTAGTCAAGCTTCAGTGGCCAGAGTTTAGGTTAAGCGTCCAGTTTTTAATTGTGCTTTTATAAAGTCTAATCTAAGTGAATCTCAATGAAACAGTGCAGGAATAGATGGTGTCAACTTGGATTTGGCGCATATAATTGGGCTTATAAATGATCTCTCATCCCCAATATGGAAAGAGTCATGTTGGCTTAAATACATAAACTATGAATCCCAAATTGAAGTGAAAGGACTCTAATTTCTGGCTTATACTAAATATATACTAGCCAAATGATTTTTTTAAGTGACACAGATCAGAAATAAGAATCTCTATTAAAATTAATGCCTATTCACATCTCTTCTATCTAGATTTTGGGATAGTAGTGGTTGAAAGTATAAATCAAAGTATTCATTTAAATTCCAAATAAAATAAAATAATGTTTAAAACAAAATAATATCTCTTAAAAGACTTAAGTGTTTTAAAAATTAATTGTTTGGAAAAAGAGTTGTTTAGAAGCACAGTTTAGTAATTGCTACAAAATAAAATATTTAAAAAATAATCACTTTGCCACAACATCTAAAATTTCTTCCTTTGGGAAAACAATTCCCCAAGAAACAACCTGATCAATTAATAATTGGTGGCTCTCTTATCAGACGCTCATATTATGTGAGGATCAAACATTTCAAATCCTAAACAGAACATTACATGGGCAAGCCCCATGACTGCCATGATATACATGGACAGGATGTGACTTGGTATGACACTATATAACACACTTTTTCTATATCCAATAAAGTGATAAAGAGAAAACTTTTGGGGAGCTTCACATAATAATTTGGAGAAGAATGATTTTATTGGATGATAATTTAGGCTTTTATATATAGAGGGATTATGGTAGATACCTAACTGGGATCAGTGGTTGGCATCAGCTGACATGACTGAGATTGGAATGAGCAGATACCTGGACAAGTTGGGTGGAAATTGGTTTGATACAAAACCTGGCAAATTGTTATAATCAGATGGCAGGCAGCACTGTAACAGAAAAAAAATTAGGACAAAACAAAAAAATTGTCAATTGCTTGGGCAACAGCAGGCCAAATAGGGAGGAGGGCTTCAATAATTGGGAACCTCTAGAAGTGAAACATACAATGGAGGTCAAAATTGAAGCTAGGAAAATCATTCTAAGAGGTAAAATCAGAATAATAATTTGAGGGAGAAGAAATATAAAAGAGATGGCCAGGGGACAGCCAAGAAGTCTGCAGCTAACTGAACAGCAGCAGTGGAAAAATTATCAAACAGGGGGCCAGAAGGCCCAAGTGTTCAAGCATTTTTAACAACTTCCTTTATTTTCCAACATGATTAAGATATCTAGAAACAAGTTTCTAGAGGGGAATGGAAAAGTTTTAAAGGAGTTTAGGTGGGGGAGATAGGGCTTCTGTGGTATCTGATTGGTTGGACTAAATATTTTCAGCAGTTGGAGGGCATGCATTGAAATTTGACTTGATGTCATCATGATTTGAAAAATTGATGACCAGTGGGCTGAGCGCTACCTTCTTTAAACAATGTGTACCACATAATTCTCTTATCATAATTAATTGGCGCAAAGCAAGACAGGTCCAGATTTTCAAGGGCTATCTGTGCAACTCCAGCTTTGACCCGTTTTTTTGTCAATAACAACATTCAAATTGTCCAACATTTTCAATTGTTTTGCTGAGGATCTACATAAGTTTTTTGTCTTCCAAGGTTGCACTATCCCTTCCATTTGGCATTCCAATGTAACACAAATGGTGGATAAATTGCTTTGGTACCAAATTGGGCAAGGTATTAGATATCAAGTTAGGTTGATAGTAGCTGAACTATTCCAATATCTGGACCTTCAACAGACTCCTCATTTAAGAAGTTATTTAGGTACAGCAGGTGGAGGTCTGGTATTGATAGGGTTGGAATGATGTTACTAAAGTTGTTCTGTAATAGGTATCTCAAATTTTGGAGTATGAGATTTGGTAGGTTTGGTTACAGAGAGGAGGGTATCAATTCCTTGTATAAAGACTAAGGATGTCAATACACAATGTTAACTTCAAATATACCTTAAGCCTATACTAGGCAGACAAAATACAGTTTTCAATATCTAAACTCTAATAAAAGTTAAGATAGTGTATGCTTGAAGCAAACAAGAGTAAGATCTTTATTATTGATAAGAAAAATCCTTTTATAGTATTGTTATCACATGGGTTAATTGACCCAAGAATCTTAAGTAAAAGGGGATATTTTTGGGCAGCTTGAGGCTTTGATCTAAATAAATTCTGAGGCCAGACCAGCCTATGATATTGGGGGTTACTAGTTAATTCACCAAAGGAGTCTTGCACAATTCTCCATCACAGAGTAATCATTATTGCATTATTTCTGCTCTCAACCTTATCCTAAGATAAGCGTAATACCAGCCCCAACGCAGGACTGCTATTATGGCAATCTTCCTGAAAGCCAGTCCATTCATCCCATGTCCTGTGGGTTGGAAAAAGCTCTATTGCAGAGTAGAATAACAAGTTGTATTAAAATACAAAAGAAGTTTAAAGGTTTAACCCCAGCCAATTTAGGCAGAACATGGTTAAGCCATATGTTAACTATTACAGTAGTTTTAAAAGCTATGACAATAACTGAAAATACCTCATATTTAAACAAAATGATTTCAGATTCAAGCAAAATCCAAGACGCGCAAGATTTAGGACTCAAATAATTTAAATATTTTTGGTTAACAAATGAACTGTTAAAAAATAAACGGAATTTCACTAGCCCATTATACAAAATTATATCAAATATCAAGCAGTGTAGTTTAAACCACAAACAAAATTAACTGACACAGCAAGTGAGATGGATGAATGCTGTTCTGCAATATATTATAATACAATTGGGATTCAACTGAGGCACTGACAGAAGAACTAAAATGAAACAAAATTTTAGCAATCTAGAAGTGAGATTCCGCAAGCACAAAACAAAATGAAGTCACACAAGATGTGTAGTATGAGCAGCCTAAAATAGAAAAATAACAGTTCAACAGCCAATCAAAAGCTATCCAATTTAGGAACAGAGGCATTTGATTCATTTTCATGGCCCCAGATTTTTGTAAAATGGTTTTGAGAACTTTCTAAATATGAACTTGAGATTACAATAAAATAAATCATAAAATTTTAAACTTCTACTTTTAGTGATTTTATCCTAGGTGTCAGGAAGCCAGGCATAGGTAAGGGCATTGGTTGACTTGGTACAGAATAAGACCGGGCCAGAGGATAATGCCCACCATAGGATGGGTGTTAACTTGATAATATAGGATACAGATCACCCAAGCAAAGACCAGGGCCCTGAGTTGGGCACCATAGTGTCTACTGTTCCTGTCAAAGTAATGTAGAGTACTCCAAACAGTTGGGTGTACATAGTCTCAGCTGCAGTGAGGGTTTCCATTGGGCGGTTGGGTTGCGGGGTTAGGGGAAGAGTCATGGGAACAAAGTAGGCAGGCAGATAATTGTACTTGTCTTTGAACAATCTTGGCAGCCTCTCATATCACTTTCCTTTACGTCCTATGTATTCAGTTTCTCTAGTCCTTGCCAAGGGATCAGCAATGAGGATGGTCTCCAAGTCGTACTCCACGTAGGCAGGGTTGGGCGAGTATTTGGTAAAATGCACAGGTCCAAAGGGGGCTCCTGGGGGACAGTATAGTGCCTGGGGAGGGTCAGCAGGTTGGTCTCCAGAGGGGGCAGTTGCCTGATGATCTACTTGGATGGAGTTAAGATGGAAGATCACTAAGACTAGATAAGATAAGATTTGTTTGAACCAAAGGTTCATAAAACTTTATTATTGAAAATGACAATATGGTCATCAGCATACCGCCAGACTTTTATACCACAGGTTTTGCTCCTTCAATTTTTGCAGGATTAAGGTTTTCAGACAAGGCACTGGCGGGGCATGGATCTTGGCTTAGAGTCTTGAGGGCGGCAGATCCAGGTTGTGCCTGCTCTGGTGAACAGAAGTGGCAATGCTTTGTTCCGCTGCTACTGTTCACCACATCACCTGAGCAGTTCAATTGTACTACCCATTCTGGACGGAAGTCTGGCAGCTGCTGATGGTCATTGGCAGAGTTAGCAGTAGGTTTTGCTTTAACCTCCTTAAGTCAAGCTACAACCTCTGCATAGGTCTGGATCTTTGGTGGCGTGAGGTTGGCAGCAATCTGGTGACCATTTGGGGAATTGTCCTTGTGAGACTGGTGGGTCTCAGAGTAACTTGTCAACTCAGATTTGCAATTTAACAAGTTGTCGGGTTTCCGTCCACTTTGTGTGACTTGAGTAGTCTTTGGAGGGTTGGGGTTTGATTCCGGGGTCTCCAATGTTGATTTCAAACCTCCAGTATTGACACTTGGCAGGTTGGCAGGTTTCTGTTCCTCCTGGTTGGGGTCTGCTATCTTTGGTGATCCAGGGGTTGACCCAACTGGCAGTTGGGCGGATTCCTATCTACTCTGGTCAACATAAGGCTTTTTCTGAGACCCAGTTTTCAATTCCCAGGTTTTCAATACAAGTATTGAAATGTCATTCATGACACTAGGCTTTATTTTAATATGGTTTTTAACAGCAATATCTTTGACAGCACCAGTAATTAAGCCATCAGCAGCCAAGCCAGCTTCAATGGAGGCAAGGCTCAAAACGTGGAGGCACCCATTTAAACCCAGGCCTTTGATGTGGGTAATGAGGAAGCTGACCTGTACTTGATCCCTGACCCCTATGGCTTTGACTTGTTCTATAGTCACTTTGCGTCTAGCACTGCCCCTGCTCCCTTACCCACCCCCACATAAGCTTCCAACCAATCAGCCAATCAGAATGGCAACCCTGATATGAAACAACTTCCTGTCACCAGCCAACTTTCTCCCCACTTAGCCAATCAGGCTTCAGCTCCAAGGGCCCAGCACCCCAATCAACAAATCATCATCACCCAAATTCTTCAGGAAATAGTGGCACTCAATGTGTGTGGTCTGTCCTGGGACCATATAGCCAGCCAATTACAATTCACCTGGGCTACCACCATGTGGGAGTTCAACAACCTGATGAACAAGGGGAACCTGATTAGGATAGCCAAGAAGCCAAAGAAGGCCCAAGAGTCACAGATCAACAAGGCATACCCAATAATGCTCTATCTCCTACAGTGGGACCCCAAGCTTTCCCTGACCCAGGTCCAAAAGTAACTTGTGCACCATGAATGTTGTGTTTGGCTCCTGGGGACAACATCCAGGAGGACATGGCAGGAAATCTTTATAAAAAAGATTTGAGGTTTGAAGCTTGCCTTGGGTTAGCCTTCAGGGAAAAATTAAGGACACATACCTTAATTTCCTGGAATACAAAATGTGAAATTCCTTTTGGCAAAAAGGAAAGTAAAAAGCTTGAAAAATATTAAAGCCAACACAAATGTGGATAAACTTGTCTTTATTAGGAGAAATGATTCTACTTAAATAGTAGACAAGGGTTGATGATCACTCATTAGGTAGAAAGAGTGGCAGAAGGGGTCACATTGGGATGAGGTCATATCAGGATCAGTCACAGACAGGTATGATAATCCAGAATGAGTGGATATTGAACCAGACCCAGTTGTGGAAGGCAAAGAATATCTGAAATTGAAAGCAAAACCAACTAAATCTTCATACATATCAATATTCAAAGGCCATATCAAAATGGCATTAATGGCACAATTTACAACATATCCCTCCTCAAGATTGGACACAGGGAGTTGATATTTGCGGAGAAACTTAGAGTGTACCCAGGCAAAAGGACAGCCGGAGGACAATAGCTTCACAGTATACTCAACACCCTTCTTGTAGGTGACTTTGCAAGGTCCAACCCAGAGGGAGTCTAGCTTATGCACACGCCCCTAGTACAATTTTGATAATAGAGAACTAGGTCTCCCACTTGGTACTCAAGAAGGGGGGCTCTGGAAGCGTTAGAGGGCAAGAGTTACAGGGCTTTGACCTTGTAAGCAGTAGAATAGGCAGTAGCTTGGATGTCAATGATACAGTTATTTAAGTCTTTGACATGAGCTTTGGGATTAGTAGAGGCGTCAACCTCCATCAACAGGGGTCCCAAGATTGAGGGGGTAGTGGCTTCTTGTCCATACAGCATGGTAAAGGGGGACTGGCCAGTCACTTGGTGTCTGCTGAGTCTATACACAAAGAGGGCAGCAGGGAGGAACATATCCCAGTTAGCAGTGTCAGAGAGTGTAAGCTTCTGCAAAATGGACACAAGGATGGAGTTTGCTTGTTCCACAGTCCCATTGATGGATGGGTTATATGGTGCAGAGAAGGATTGATGTGTACCCATAGTTTCTACAATGGACGTTATGAGGCGAGCATTAAAGTTGGTCCCATTGTCAGAAAGCAGGACTTCAGGGCAACCATGACAGTAGAAGATGTCTTGCAACAAGAAATTAGCTGTGGTCTTGGCGGTTATATCTTTGGTTGCTCTGGCTTTGACCCATTTGCTAAAGTGGTTAACTGCTACCAAGATGAATTAACACCCAGACCTAGAACACAGGAGAGGCCCAACTGCATCAATACTCGCTGTGTGGAAGGCATGCTTAGGGGGGATGAGCTTGAACTGATGTTGTGAAGGTTGGGGGTGTTGGAGCTGACAAGAATGACAGGAGGCAAGGACGTCAGGAATTAGGAAGCACATATTCTCCCAGTAGAAGTTCTTACACAACCAGTCATAAGTTTTTACCATGTCTCTGTGTCCCAGGTCAATTTGGGCTTGGAGGATGATGGCAATCCTCATGCTAGGACAGAATTAGGGCAGAAAAGTGTTATTGACTTTCTTGAAGAGTTGTCTATCTCAAATCACAGTGTTCTTGGATAGAACTTGTAGGACCAGACAAATGTCTTCTGGTTCAGTGGTCCAGGAGTCAGGGTACCCTATCAATTTTTATAGGCAATTGGCGTCAGCGGGATGGATGGCTAGTATGGGCATTCTTGACAAATCATCAGCATTCTGATGTTGCACCCCAGGGCAATGAACTACAGTGAAATCATAACCTTGCAGGTGTAAAGCCCAACAGGCTAGTTGTCAGGATTGACAATTCTTCCTCTCTAGAAACCCAGGCCCAGGAGCAGGAATCAAACCCCAAGCCTGGATTCCTTTGGGCTGCTGGGCCTGTGGACTGTGGGACTGCCCACCCGCATTTTTCTGGGGTTGAGCCCCTGCAAGCTGACACTGAAGATAATGGCCCATCCAGTAAAACAGATCAAGCCGAGGAAATTATTGCACAAAGTGGAGTGCCAATCACGACACCTAATGGAGGCAACCAGGCAACAACTATTAGCTTCATGAATTTGAAGTCTAAACCAGCAACCAATCAAGAGCCAACCCAAGGAAGAGGCACTGGCCTGCAACCTGGCTTCATGACCACAACACTAGAGCAAGATAACCAGGTAGCTAAATTGGGAGCCTCAACCAATGAAAGAACTCCCAGGACGTGCGCCATTTTGCTGTCTTCAGACCCAAGTACCCAATTCCCCCGGCCCTGCCTTTCCCAATGCCCTGATGACCCCCCATGGAAAATGTTAAGTTTGGAGGTGGGGTGCTATATAGACCCAAGGACCCCGTGCTCTAAACTTATTGCTATTTTTGAATAAAGGTTATGTTACTTTGGCTTATACAGCTACTGCCAAATTTTGTATTTGCCGTCTATCAGTTCAGTTTGAGATCTCCTGGCCCTCCTGGCCCTCTGCCTGCAGTTCCCTGTCCACCTGGTGTCCCCTTTGGGCCCGTTCATTTTACCAAATATCCATTAAAGCCCAAATATAAAGATTATACACCAGAGAAGATCATTGAACTTGACCCATTAGCCCTCATCCAATCCACCATCAGATACAACCACCAAGGCCTGTGGATATTCTCTACCCCCAAGCTATTTAGAGGAAAATTCAACTATCTCCCAGCCTACAACATCTATATGGAACCGCCTGTAACACCCAAACCAATGCTACCCTCCTCCCTTGACCTCCTGACCAACCATACCAGTAAGCTTTTTGGAATAGTGTACATCACCCTCACGGGGGTGGTGGATACCATTTTTCTGGCCACCGGCCCGTGATCTTGGGTGGGGAAGTCTGCTTCTTACCTTTTAAAGTTAGCTCCTCTCTTATGGTGGGCCCTGCCCGCAAAAAACCTGGTCCCAGTTACCCCCAAAACTGGCAGACCAGCCACCCAAGAGTGAATCCCTGACACTAGTTGACCTTCAGGCTCCTTTAATTGCTGTAGCCGCTTTAGGGAGGAGTGTTTGATAACTACGTAAAGTGATTCCCATAGATGTAGTGTCTGAACTGTTTCACTGCATGCAAAACAGCTAAGCATTCCTTTTCTGTGAGGCTATAATTCTTGTGTTTGTTGAGGACTCGCAAAAAGTAGGCCACAGGTTGGTCTATGCCTTCATCATTGAGTTGGGCTAAAATGGCACCCACAGCTACTCTGCTTGCATCAGTGTACAAGATAAACTCTTTATCATAATCAGAGTAGACTAGGATAGGAGCCTCTTTGAGCTTGGCTTTCAGCGCTTCAAAAGACTGTTGTTGGCTGTCAGTCCACTCAAAGGGTACAATTCAAAGGAGTTGGAAAAGAGGTTTGCTTAATTCAGCAAAGTCAGGGATGAATTTTCAATAGTACCCCATCATACCAAGAAACACTTGGACCTCTTGTAGGCTTGTGGGGAAGCATTTTGTCAATGGCTTCTATCCTATTATTCATAGGGTGTATTCCAGTTTGGATGACCTTGTGGCCCAAGAATTCAAGTTGTCCCTGAAAAAAGAGCATTTAGAGGGTTTGAGTTTCAGGCCTGCCTTTCAAATTTAAAGGAAGACAGCTTTGAGGTGGTCCAAATGGTTGGTAAAGGTGGAGCTGAACACAGTAATATCATCAAGGTATACAAGGACGCAGGAGAGCTTCAAATCTTGCAGGATGGAGTCCATAGCCCATTGAAATATAGCAGGGGAATTGTAGAGTCCTTGGGGCATACAAGTGGGTTCCTAAAGGCCTTCTGAGGTGATAAGCACAGCCTTTTCTCTATCTTCAGAAGACAAGTCAACTTGCCAGTATCCCAAGGCAAGATCCATAGAAGAGAAAAACTTTGATCCCCCTAATCTTCTAAGTGCATCATTGTCAAAACCGCAGGCTCAACCCACCAACAAGGTTCCAACCAAGCGGGTTTGTGACCTGCAATCCAATTACCCGGTCACCCAAAGCCAGACTAGGAAGTCAACTTAGATTACCAAATCTATCAACATGAACAGATGATGATCCCTCACGGTGGATATCTTGATTTGGCGCTTGACTCATTATCAGGATCAAGCTGCCCTTTCTCCATCCAGCTGTGTGATCACCAATCATGTTCCTACTATCCATTGACTCACAATAGCTATATAGTCACTATCTTGCAATAAAGATTATTATCTATCTTCTAAATATTTTTCCCTGTGTAACTCTGCTAAAATAGAACAGTTACAACATTGGTAGCACAGATAGGCTCTCCATCCTACCTTATCTTGAAAAATTCCGCCTGTTGCCCAGGCACGCCACAGCCAACAAATCCTCGACAGAATCATGTCTGACCTCCCACCCAACTGGGCTCTGTATACCCCTGATACCAAGATACCTGATGGTTTTGTTCTCTACTAAAACACGGTGATCCTGCTACCCTCCTTCAATGCCCTGTCCGCCCAAGGGTTCTTTCAGGCACCTTCCTCAATGCCACGACCAGCTGAAAAACCACCATGCCCGCCTATGTTGTACAAAGACTTTGCAGCGCCGCCTTGGAACCCTTTGCAGGGGCCAACAACAACAACACTGCCACATGGATCCAGTCCACCCAAAGCAAGCTGGCTCAGATGGAATGCCCATAGCAATTTTGGATTGCGGAGATCTCCATTTGCCTGACCCATGATGCTGGCACCTGGTGTGACAAGTGGCACAAAGAACACACTTACAAGAACTGGGACACCTTCAAACAGGACTTCTTGGCAAGGTTTAAGCTTAAGAATATGGCACTCATGATCATACGCCAAGTAAAGAACCTGACCCAGACAGGCACTGTTAAAGAACTCATCCACACCTATGAGGAACTCCGTCTCTGTGCCCCATTCAACATGGCCTTTGATACCCCAGCAACACACCTCATGTACTATAATGCTCTCAAGTCGCATGTGACGAGACATGTGAACCTGGACCAAGTTACCAACCTGCAAAGCCTGTACAGTGAAGCAGAAAAAGCGGAACAAACATCCAACACTTTACACAAGGCACAGACTGGGAAACAAGAAAGGCCCAAGGACTCCCATCCAAGCAGACGCTCCTCTTGATCACCCCCTGGAGGCAACGGCAACAACAATAACCACAAACCCACGGGTTCAAATGGGAATGGGAATGGGAATAACAGCCAGTCAAATTGTACCCATTTCCGCGTTACTGCCACCCAAGGCAACCAGGATGAGGGAAAAGCCCAGGGAGAGCACTAAGCAAGCCAAGCTCTCCCCCGCAACTCCTGACTTGCTCAACAATGAATACCAACCCGAGGACGTGGACCAATGCCCAATGATCCAAGTACCCTCAGAAGACCTGGTACTATACACTATTGCCAGACATCCCAATAAATTGATGTCTTACCCTTTCCGCTTTTGCAGTTACACAGGATCAGCACTCCTGGACTCAGGCGCAGACTAAACTTTAGTCAACAGCAGCTTTGTGGATAAATTCAAGCTGGCCACTAATCCTTTGCAGATTAAAAACGTGGTCCTGGCTGATAAACACCACATTGCTGTGACAAAGGAAACTGCCCCCTTCTCTGTCATGCTTGAGAACCTCCACTCCACCATCCAAGGTCCTGTCATTGACTTCCCTAAGTTTGACATTGTACTGGGGCTGGACTGGTTATGGAAAAACAACCCCCACGTGGACTGGGCGACCTCAGTGTTGACCATCAAGCGTGAAGGTGTCAACCACCAAATCTACCTGGACTCTGTAGACCAACTCCTACAAGACCACATCTTTGTACGCATCACAGAGACCTTGGACAAGAAGGGAAACCTGAAAGCAATTGACTGGGACTCCTGCCAGTATGAAATCATACACTTCAAGGACCACCAGGACACCTCCACGCCTCAAGATTGCGACATTGTGGCCCATCACCCAGAAATCTTTAAGGAAGTGTTACCTGGGCTACCCCCTGAGAAACACATCCAACACTCTATCCAACTCAAGGGGGCTGTACCCAAGGCACACCCCATTTACAGGCTGACCCCAAACAAGGACAACACCCTGCGCGCCTATCTCAAGGAGGCATTAGAAAAAGGACTTATCTGCCCCTCACAGTCTCCCTTTGGGGCCGCCGTATTCTTTGTGGCTAAAAAGGACGGTACCTTACGCCTGGTCACAGACTACCGCGCCTTAAACAAAGTCACCATTAAGAATTGTTACCCATTACCATTAATCAACAATCTCTTTGACGCCTTGGGAGGTGCCTCCGTCTTCTCCAAGATTGATCTAACTGCAGGCTACAACCAGATTTGTATCAAGGAGGAAGACATCCCCAAGACAGCCTTCCGCACCAAGTATGGTTCCTACAAATGTGTGGTACTCAACTTTGGCATGACCAACACCCTGTCCACCTTTGTAACCTTCATGAACAAAGTGTTTGCACCACACATAGGCAAACACACCCTAGTGTACCTGGACAATATTATTGTCTACAGCCCCTCAGTGGAACAGCACCACAAAGACCTGGAGGAAGTCTTTGCAACCTTGGCACAGCACAAACTGTTGGCCAAGCCCTCCAAGTGCCAGTTCTTCCAAGAGCAACTACCCTTCTTGGGACACATAGTCTCAAAAGACGGCATCAAACCCAACAGCCAGAAGATACAAGCCATCTGCAAAATGCCACCTCCCAAAGACAAATCAGAACTCCGCACCTTCTTGGGAATGGTGGCCTATGTACAACGCTTCATACCCAACTGTGGCGTCTTGACCGCCCCCTTGTCTGCCATAACAGGCGCCAAGTCCAAGTTTGTATGGACCCCCCCAACGTGACCTCTGTTTTAGACGTCTCAAGGAAAAGCTCACAACAGCTCCCATCTTACAATACCCCAAACAAGACAGAGAGTACCAGATGGAAACCAACGCTTCAGATGCATCCATTGGGGGAGTACTACAAATTAAGAATAGTGATGGTGACTTCCTGCCAGTAGCCTACAAGTCGCGCAAACTGACAGATGGCAAGTGTCAATACCCAATCCACGACAAAGAACTGTTGGCCATTGTACACTGCCTAGTCAAATGGCGCTGTTACCTGGAACAGCAGGAAGAATTCACAGCACTAACCAATCATAAGTTGCTCATCTACTTCAAGACACAAGCAAACCTGTCACGCCGCCAAGCACGGTGGATGGAAATCTTAGAAAGGTTTAACATGCTCATCCAGTATAAGCCCGGGGCCAAGCTTGCCATGGCAGACGCCCTGTCCCGTCTGTATGTCTGCGCTTCTAGGGGAGAGAATGGGCTCAACCCAGACTGGCCTCTCCTAGTGCTCTGTACAAAAGACAAAGGGTTCCCTGCAGGCACAACCAATATCACCAAAGAAACGGTCATCAAGAATGAACACCTCTTTGCTGATGTATATGGAACCCTTCACAGAAAAATGTCAGATGGCACAACCATTCCCTACATCCCCACACATCAACAAGTCAATACCATTCTTTGCTACCACAGAGATCTTGGACATACCAAGAGCCAAAATCTATACAAATTCCTAAAACATAAAGCCTGGTGGCCAACCTTATACCGCAATGTCCAGGAAGTGCTAGAACAGTGTGAGGTCTGCAAAAAGTTTGCCAAAAGCAAAACCCCGCCTAAGTCTGTACTCCCCATTCAAACCCAACTACCGTTCAAAGTATGGGCTCTTGACATTGTGGGCCCCATGCCAGGAAAGCACAACAACAAAAAATACATCATCACAGCCATCGATTTTGCGACAAGGTGGCCAGTAGCCCAAGCGGTGAAAACACACACCAGTAACAATGTCCAACAATTCATTGGCAAGGAAATAATCAGCAGGTTTGGAAAGCCAGAACTCCTGATAACCAATGGAGGCAAAGAATTGACCTCCAAAGACACCAACGTGTACCTCACCAAAAATGGGGTCAAACACACTGTCACAACACCATACCATCCACAGGCCAATGGACGCGTAGAGCGGCTTAATGGTAGCCTTGTGCAAGCCCTAGCCAAACTCACCGCCGGGAGACCTGAAGACTGGTATAAGCAGCTACCAACTGCATTACTTGTGTGCCAAACCCAAGTGAACAGATCCACCGGAAGAAGCCCGTTTGAACTGGTATACAGCACACAGCCAAATATCATTCAAGCATTGACAGGACCCAAACTGGAAATTCCAAGTCAAGTCCCCCCTTGCTCAGACCCTCAAATAATAGAGGCCAACAGCAAACAAGCAGCCAAAGAAAAGGAACGCTTACAAAAGACCTTTGTTCCCATCTGCCAAAGACATGAAGTCAGGGACAAAGTCTGGGTCATGAATGTTGACAAAAGCAAACTACAACCCAAAAAAGTAGGGCCAGCAATCATTCTAAAGGTAAACAACAATAACACTTACCTTGTGCAAGGGCTCAGGAAACACAAGCAAGACAAGACCTTACACCACAACCGCCTACAACCCTGCAAAGCAAGACAGAAACAACAAGAAACCGCCCTGCCTGCCACCAAACAACAACTGGTTCAATATGGCGCCTGGGCTCCTGACAACCTCCCTGACAACCTGCCCCCAGAGGAGGCCGACCTTCAGCCAGGGGGTGTGTGTCAAAACCGCAGGCTCAACCCGCCAACAAGGTTCCAACCAAGCGGGTTTGTGACCTGCAATCCAATTACCCGGTCACCCAAAGCCAGACTAGGAAGTCAACTCAAATTACCAAATCTATCAACATGAACAGATGATGATCCTTCACGGTGGATATCTCAATTTGGCGCTTGACTCATTATCAGGATCAAGCCACCCCCTCTTCCATCCAGCTGTGTGATCACCAATCATGTTCCTACTATCCATTGACTCACAATAGCTATATAATCACTTATCTTGCAATAAAGATTATTATCTATCTTCTAAATATTTTTCCCTGTGTAACTCTGCTAAAACAGCACAGTTACAACATCATCAATTCTAGGCAAGGGGTATGAGTCTTTCTTTGTAGCAAGTTTAGGCAGCAGTAATTCATCACAATGTGGTGGCTCCCATCTTTTTTCTTGAGAATCAATAAAGGGAGGCCCAAGGGCTCTGAGAGGGAGCTAGTAGCCCAGCGTCTAAGAGCTGCTTAAGTTCCTTAGAGACCTGAGCTTCCTCTACCCTGCTGTGATAGTAAGGTTTGGCACAAAAGGGTGGGGCATCACCCGTATCAATCTGATGGATAACCCCCTTTGCTAGTCCATAGTTGGTGGGTCCCAAGGCAAAGATATCTTTAAACTGGTCTAGCAGTTCCAGAACATCTTTTTGTTGAATGGGTGTCAGTTGTGGGAAGTCATCAGAAGTGAAAAGAGAGAGAACCTGAGGGTCTCCTTCAGGCAAGTTGAAATCACTAAATGTTCTAAAAGGGTAGAGGGACGCCACTTGCTCTGCACCTAATATGCAGCCATGCCCAACAACCTGGCCCTTGGTCACCTGCATAGACAGGGAGGTCAGATTAGCCAATAGCAGCTGTACAGGCTCCTTATGAGTTTGGTCCAAAATCCCAGGGCATAACCAAGGCTCTTTACAGCTTAGGGAATCAGGGGAATATAGCTCCAGAAAGGATTTTTCAGGAAGCTCATAGGATATCTGGGAGTCTATAATCACTTGGGAGCCTGGAGGGATGGTAATAGCTGCAGGGGCAAGAAGAGGCACACCTTCCTCTGCAGGACAAGAAGGAGGAAGGGAACACATATTGGAGGAATGAGTCCTGTACTTGAGTGAGAAAATACCAGTAGGGTACTCAAGCACACAAGTCTTAAGACGTTTTACCAGAAGACGCGGGGATTCTTCCAAGATTAAAGGGATCTCATACCCTAGGAGTGATAGGAACCCATCTCTAAGGTTCACAATCCCGTTGTACTCTCAAAGGAACTGCGTACCAACCAGGAGATTGTAACTTTTGTTTTCAAGGACAACCACAGGGGATGCAATAAGAAGCTTCTCAAGCCTCATGGGCAGAGTAAGCACCAATGGCTCAAGTTTGGGCCATGCCAGCTTTACCATATGACTGAGTGTAGTTGAAGTTGGGAGCCAGCTTAAGTTTTTTCATTAACTTGGACAATACCACATTGACTGGAGAGCCTGTGTCCAAGATAGCCTTGATCTTAACCTTTTGGATTGATACTTCCACACAAGTAGTATCTTTCCCAAATGGGGGTAAGACAGCCAGCACATCCTGAGCAGCTTCCAATTCTTTCTCCCATTTGACTAGCATGCATTGTAAGGAAGGAATTTCCTTATACACAGTCTGCAAGGGTAGCAATACAGGCACATTATTAAAGAGAGCTTCTTCTAGTTCAGCAGCCTCTTCAGAGGAATCTACCAAGACAGGGGGACAATGTGCCTGAGCCAAGTAAGGAAAAACCACTACAGCTTTAGCTTCAGTTGCAGATGGGCAAGTTGCAGTTGTGGTCTTCCCTGAACGTAGCTTATAAGGGATGGAGACTGTCTCTGGGACTGCCAGCACCAAGTAGAAATAACCATCAGACTCATCACAGTCAGAGTCCTCAGGATCAGAATCACTAGAGAGGTTATGAAACAAGTGAAGGATAGTTGGGCCAGCTGAGGAGGAAGACTCCTTGTCAGAAGGGGGATAAGGAAGAGACAGGGGAGATTGGTCAGCAGATAGCGTCTCTGCAACTAAGCTGACCTCTCTTTTCTTGCCTGTTACTTTGGGTGGCAACCCTCTACCCAAGGGTTGGCGCAGGTACGTGAGTGGTGTCCTATTTGACCACAGTTATGGCATCCTTGTCTCTTAGACATTCCACTTGAGCCTAGGGTCATAATGCGCGGAGTGTGGGAGGTGGTTCCTGTATTGTTGGCCTTATTTTTTAGCACTACAGTACCCCCATGGGTCAAGTGCATGTCCTGTAAGAGGGTCTTGATACTCTTCATTGAAGTAAGGGAAGCTTTTTGGGCCTTGAAGTGCAGGCATAGGAGTTGGTTCACCTTCAAAGCGTTTGAACATGCTGTGTACGTTTCCCAGGAGTTAATTGACAACTGGTGATCAACTGTTGTCCTTCAATATAGAAACAATTGGCAAACTCAGCCAATAATTCTTTGGGCTTAAATGCAATATGCATAAACACATCCTTCTTGACTTCCACTCTGAGATCTCCTCCAAACTCTTCAATTAGGAGTTGCTTCATGTCATCCCAAGTGACAATAGAAGGGAGTTTGTGGACCACAACTTCTTGGAACATGGGATGCAGGCAGGTAAGAATATGCTTCTTCTTAAGTTCATCAGTAGCCCTACACATTGCAGTCTTGTAAATTGTCAGAAATGCAGCAATGGTAGAGGTTTTAGATTTGAATATCTGCTTGAATGAAGGCTTGTAATTGGGGTCAATGGATGAGGAGGTGGATTAGCTGTTGTCACCTGGGTTGAGGACATTAATATGGGGATTGCTCTCAAACTTGGATTCAGCAGCAGGTTGTCTAGCCCAGAGGAGTCAAAGGCTTTCCTCTAGGGTGTCCAAGGTAGAGCTGTTCTGTTCACTAATATCTCTAGCAGTGGCAGCAGCAACTCCAAATTTGGCAATATTAATTTGTTGCACCAATAAGGTGCCAGCAATCCCGCTGAGGCAAGCAGTCAGGGAAGTGGTCTGAGCAACAAAGGGGATGACCTGTCCATTCATTGTCTTGGTAAAGCAGGAGAGGTTTTGTACCTCTCTCTAATGTGTCCTGCCTATCAGCAACATCATTTGTTAATTCTGCTAGCTGATCCAGGGAAAGGGTGCAGTTGACCTGGGGTTGGCCTTCTAAACCAGGGCAGCAACCATGATTGCCCTGAGTGGGAGTATTAGCAACTTTGGTTTCCTCCTCACCTTCAGAATCAGAGGACAAGTCCTCAGGATTAGAGAGGCGTTGTATTAAGTACTCAATTTATCCTCACAAAGTAGTTACTTGGTCAGTGAGCAAAGCAATGCAAGGGTCAGGCATAGGTTTAACTGGAGGGGGTTCTGAAAAGAAGATTGGCGCCAAGTGGTAGCCTTGAGCTTGGCTGTTGCTTCCCATACCTTGGCCTCAAAGTCAGAGGGGGCCTCAACAGGAGGAGCAGGAGTAGTCACCTCAATAGACGCTACTCTATTGTCCACATAATTTTGTACTTGATATAGAGTGTCACCTAATGCAGCCTTATCCAGACCATATTGATGCTGTAAATGGTGGTCCCAAGTATCAACATGAGCTTCCACCAATTCAAGCTGTAAATTGAAATGTTCTCTGATTTGGTTAAGTTCACTAACCAGAGTCTAAAATCCTGCCAATGGTTTAGCAGAAAGGCCTCAATTTGCTCATGCCACGCTGCCTGATGTTCATCCAATTCTCATAGTCAGTCCTTGATGTATCCAGGGAGCAAGGAAAAAGGGAGTTCAGGGAGGAGGTTAAGTACTTCTGCAATGCCAGCAAATCACGCTGGTTATTGGAAATACACAAAAAGAGACTGTGGGACAATTCTTGATAGGCCATATTCTGAGCATGGTTAGTTGAGACATCAGTGGCTACAGCATTTAATAGTTGGTTCTGGGATCCTGATGCAAGTTGATGGTGGACTAGGGCAGGTTGGATGAGCTGGTTGACCAACACACCAATTGTATCCATGGACTCCATCAGTGCAGGGGGGGAGACCAAAGTCCAAGAGGAAGGAATACAGGTCTTCAGAAGCATACCTGGGACAGAGAGCAGGGAGCAGGCAGCAGCACAAGCTTGCTTGTAATTGAGAGAGAAAGCTGGAAGGGGGCCCACACGGGCCCAGGGGACAGCACCAGTACCATGGGAGTTGAGGGGGCGTTGGTGATGTCTTCTTCTAGAGGAGGACTAGAAACTTTAGGTTGTTCAGGTACTTCACAAACAAAGGGAGAAGGACCAGAGAATGCACGTGGGAACAGGGTAACCAAGGGGCTTGCACCCCTGTAGCAAGCATCATTTTGTTGTGTTTGGCTCCTGGGGACAACATCCAG
Organism: Entomophthora muscae; assembly: GCA_014839935.2. NCBI lineage: Eukaryota > Fungi > Entomophthoromycota > Entomophthoromycetes > Entomophthorales > Entomophthoraceae > Entomophthora > Entomophthora muscae. Next base: position 140,938 of record QTSX02002944.1, read on the forward strand.
GAGGACACGGCGGGAAATCTTTATAAAAAAAGATTTGAGGTTTGAAGCTAGCCTTGGGTTAGCCTTCAAGGCAAAATTAAGGGCATGTACCTTAATTTCCTAAAAACGAGATGTAAAAGTCCTTTTTGCAAAAAGAAAAGAAAAAAGCTTGATAAATATTAAAGCCAACACAAATGTGGATAAACCTGTCTTTATTAGGAGAAATGATTCTACTTAAATAGTGGACAAGGATTGATGATCACTCATTAGGTAGACAGAGTGGCAGAAGGGGTCACTTTGGGATGAGGTCATACCAGGATCAGTCACAGACAGGTATGATAATCCAGAATGTGTGGATATTGAACCAGACCCAGTTGTGGAAGGCAAAGAATATCTGAAATTGAAAGCAAAACCAACTAAATCTTCACACATATCAATATTCAAAGGCCATATCAAAATGGCATTAATGGTGCAATTTATAACAATAACATTTGGGTGTCAGAGCGCATGGTGCAGCTCCGGATGCATGAAAAGGTGGCTTCAGTCCAGGTACTGACCAATGTTGCCGGCAACCAATAGGATGGTAGTGAGGATTTATCATACAATCCTGTCATCAAATCCACCCTGGTGCAATGCTTGAACAGTCTAACAAATGACATCATATTCATTTCTACTACAAGCTATCAATAGCTTTTGACAATTTTGATAAACAAGGAAGAGCTGCCACCCAAAAAAGATGAAAGAAGGTCAAGATGGGGACTTTTATTGGTGCGTTTCTGGCTATTTTGGAAAAGGGCTTTGTCTACTATCAGACAAACCCTGGTTTCACCAATGGCTACAAGTACGTCTACATCCTTGATGAATTGCTCAATTTTGTGAATGCTGCCATTCACCATGTTTTGATTTTGCCTTCAATGGGTTATTTTGAGGAAAAATATCTCTCTTTTGCTTTTGCCCTTCAAAATGAGTCTGGCTCCAAATTGGGAAATTCAATTGTTCAGTTTCCTGATTCTGCGCAACTCACTTGTCCCACTTATACTTGTGGCAAGTGATCCTACCATCCATGTAATTTTTTATGGTAAAGCTATACAGTATATATTCCATTTGACTTTTACCAATAAAAATTAAGTTACATTCAAATTTTTTGTCTTTGTGTCTTCACGTACTTTGGCTCCTCTCTAGCCACGTCTAGTAGATATTATTCAATCAGGGCCGCAAGGTAATTGCATAGCCTTCCCTGCCATTCTAACTGAGACTTAGTACAAATTCAATCCTAAGGTTAGGACTCCCCATTGTGTTTCTGTGCGGAGCCTCAGAACACAACAAAATGGTGCTCACTACAGGGGCTGTAAGCCCCTTGGTTATCCCTTTTGCATCCACATTTTCAGGTCCTTTGCCTCCTCCTATACAAGAGCCAAGTTCCCCTGAAATCACCAGTCCTCCTATCAAGAAAGAAATTGCAGACTTGCCTATTGTCCCTACTGTGCTTAACCTTGGGAATGGCCCCTGCCTAGTGGCCTATCCTTTGGGTACCCCTGACTTGGAACAAGTCATGGCGGTAGCCCTTGGGTTAGCCCGTGATGGAGCCATTCCTTGCCTCCAGCTTCAGTTCAGTTGAGCAGAATACTAAAAATTGATTATGGCTCTGCAATTTCCATAACATCTCCTCTCAGAGGCTGGCTCTGCTTAACACCAATTGTTATCCTTTGTACAGCCTGCCTTAGCTCACCACCAGATGGTGTTAGGGGTCCACGTTCAGGAGATTTTTTCTCTACAAGAAGCTGTCACTAATCACTGGGATCAGTTTGCAGCCTACCAACAGTGGATACACTCCATGTTTTCCTTGGTGTCAGACAATCAACACAAATCTGTCACTCCCCAAACTTTCTTGGTTAATTCCATTGAGCAAATGCACCAGTCTATCACCAAATACGTTAGAGAGTGTCTACACAAGTTTCACCAGTTGGAACAGCCCTGGCAAACCCATAAAGATTCCACCCTGAACGCCTATCTCACTGATTTTTAACAACTGGTGCAACAGCCCAATGATTTCAGTGCTTACTCATTTTATCAACTACAACAAGTGCCAGACCTCACTGCTAAAGGCTTTTGAGAGCTTGGTGAAGAATTTGATCAAGAACAGGTTGCTACTGCTACTGCTGCTGCCATTACCAAGCTCCAGCCTCAAGTGAAAAATTGTCTATGCCCAAGCCAGATATTCCTCATTCCCCCCATCTGAAAATTTGGTAGATAGAGAACAGAGGCTATAGGATGCCATTTGAGAGCTTCAAGCGTCTACTTGAAGTCAAGATCACCCTAATGAAGTGCCTCAGCTAGATCCCCAAGTGCTTGCTTTGACAACTCAAGTTGCTGAGTTACAACAAGAGGTTGCTGCATTACACAAAATGATGGCAACTGCTGCTAGTTCAACTGGGGTTATCAAGGAAGATGGCTGTTGCCCTGGCTTGTCAGGAGCCCCCTTATTCACTGCGCTAGAGAGCTAATATCTCTAGATAATGAGGTGGACCACTTGAAACAGGACCACTCTGAACTTGATAAAGATGTGAAAGAGATGAGTGAATTAATTGACTCAGTGAATGACAGGTTTGCCCCATACCTCTCTGTGGGTTCTTTTCTTACCTCCTGACTGTCTGAGCTTTTCACAGTAGTAACAATACAGGGTCAACACCTAGACATTACTGAGAAACAGACCACCTTAGCTAATACTACAGGTCCCCACACTGATAAGACCTTGACTAATATTGAAGAGATTGTTCATCAGCTGTAGGCCAGGCAGCCCCCCTCCAAATCTGAAGCGGAATTCACCCTGCACATAAATGTACTCAATAGCAACAATGGTGGTCCAACTCCCAAAACACACTTCAAGCCTACCTTTAAGCAAGTCTTTGACCCTAAACCCTCAACCATTGCAGTTTTCCTAACTATCTATGAAACTGCCATGAGAAGAGCCTCTGATGAGGTTAAGAAGGAACACATTATAACCTCCTGCACCTGACCTGCCAGGAGGTAGTAGCGCCTGAGTTGTCCACCATTGAGACTTGGGAAGAAATAAAGCAGCTTCTTATTGACAAATTTGGTGGCAACCTTAGTTTGGAAGTGAAGAAGGACGCCTTCATGCACATTGCTTTCAAACCAAAGGAGACTATAGCTGAATTTTCAGACAGATTCTACATAGAAGGACAGCAACTGATAACAAGCAGACAATTGACAGCACACAAAGATTACATGGCTTGCACTCAAGCTCTCAAGGTTAATCAGCTTCTGTGCCTTCACTTTAAGGCTCATAAATCCATACTTTCCTCTATGAAGAGAATAAAGACATTGTTGCAGGATATGTACCTTACCCATTTGGGAGCAGTTATGTGGGAGAATTGTGCCGCCTTTAACATTGGTTTTTCTTCCCGTGGCCCTTGCATCCTCACCATGAACTCACAGAATCCTCCTGGACGCCAAGGCTGCTATAACTGTGGTCAGATAGGTCACCATTCTCAAGTCTGTACCAATCTTAGGTTGAAGGAGCTGATCCCAGGGAGCAGGTAGGAAAAGAACAGCCAACCTAGAGGCAGAGACGCACTTGGTTGACAATTCTTCCCAGTCTCCTTCACTTCCCCCCTCCATTGCTGAATCCAAGCCTGCTGACACTGAGGCTCCTACCATTCTGCTACTGTTCCACAACATCTCTGACATTGACAATTCAGATGTTGATGACCCTGACGCCTATGGATATTCAGTTCTTGCTGTCCCCAAAACCATTGCAGTCCCTTATAAGTTACGCTCTGGGAAAACTACAATGGCTGCCAAGCCTCTGCCAGAAGCCAATGAGGTTGTCTCTTGTCCATACCTCAGGCAAGCTAAGAGGTCCCTCATGCTTGTAGAATTGTATGAAGAAGCTGCTGAGAATTCTGATACTGTATTTAAGAATGTTTCAGTTTTTCTTCCTCTCCAGAATGTCTATAAGGAGTTTCCAGGCTTGAGATGCATGATTGAGAAATGGTATAAAGTGCTAGCAGAAGCCCAGGACATACTGGACGTCCTCCCACCCTTTGGCTGTACTAACACCTGTGTGGAGATATCCATCCAAAAGGTTAAAATCAAGGCTGTCTTGGAAACTGGATCTCCTGTTAATGTTGTCTCCTCAAAGCTTGTCAAGAAGCTCAAACTTGCCCCCAAACTTAACTACCACCAATTGTATGGTACAGCTGGGTTATCTATGACTTGCGCTATAGGGGCTTATCATGCTCTTCCCATGTGGTTTAGCAAGCTACTCTTGGCTGCGCCTGCTGTTGTCTTGGAGAATGAGAGTTACAATCTCCTAGTTGGTACTCAGTTCCTTAGAAAATACAATGGGATCATTATCTTAAAGGATGGCTACCTCTCTATCTTAGGTTACAAAGTACCCCTGATCTTTGAAGAGCCTGTTAAAGTTCCCAGGAAATGCCTCAAGATGTGTGCTTTAGAATATCCCACTGGTGTCTTCACCCTAAAATAATGTACCCACTCATCCAATATAAAATGTCCTCCTATGGCTTGCCCTACATCTGAGGGGATTCCTCTCCTGGCCACTTCTGCTGTAACCATTCCCCCTGGATCTCAAGCTATCCTAGACTCTCAAATATCATATGAGTTACCAGAGTGCATGTTCATAGATTTATAATCTCTTTCCTTACTAGGATGCAAAAAACCCTACCTCTTCCTGGGAATCTTGGATATCTTTCATAAAGACCCTGTTCAATTTCTGGTTGCCAACTTAACTGCTCTCCCCATACATGTTTCTAGAGGGCAGGTTGTTGACTATGGCAAGTTGCTAAATGTTTCCAATGTCCTATTGCTACATCCCTTTGGTATGTTCCAGGACTTTAATTTACCTGAAGACAAGCCCCAAGTCCTATCCTTATTCACTGCGCAAGATTTCCTTCAGTTATCCCCAATCCAGTAGAAGGAAGTGCTTGATTTGCTAGATCAGTTTTCAGATATATTTGCTAAAGATAGCACTGACTATGATCTAGTCAAAGGTGTCATTCACCAGAATGATACTAGTGACGCTCCCCCCTTCTGCGCTAAACCATATTGCCACAGTCACATAGATGATGCTCAGGTGTCTAAAGAACTCAAACAACTTTTAGACGCTGAACAACTGGCTTTTTCCCAAAGTCTGTGGGCCTCCCACTTGATCATAATGAAGAAGAAAGATGGAGGCCATTGTATTATTATGGACTATTGCCAATTAAACTCCTTAGCCAAAAAGGATTCCTACCCCTTGCTGCATATTGATGATGCTCTCTGCCGCCTTGGAGGCTCTAAGTTCTTCTCTGCTATGGATATAGAATCTGGGTACTGGCAAGTTGGTCTCTCTCTCAAGGATAGACAGAAAGCTGCGCTCATCACTTCTGAGGGACTTTTTGAGCCTACACACATGCTGCAAGAGCTCTGAAATGCCCTGACTAATTTCTAGCAGGCCATGGACTCCATCCTCTGTAATTTGAAGCTCTCATGTGTCCTAGTTTACTTAGATGATATAAACGTCTTCAGCGCTACCTTTACAGATCACCAGACTCACCTCAAGGAAGTGTTCATAAAGATTTGAGAGGCTGGCCTTAAGTTGAAACAATCTAAGTGTTCTTTCTTCAAGGAACACCTTGAATTCTTGGGTCATGAGGTGAACCAGACGGGAACTTGCCCCATGACCAAGAAATTTGAGGCCATTGACAAAATGCTTCTGCCCACCAACCTGCAAGAAGTTCAAGTCTTTATGGGCATGATGGGTTACTACAGACAATTCATCCCTGACTTTTCCAACACTAGCAAACCTTTGGTCCAACTGTTATGCAATGTCCCTTTTGAACGTACTGCTAGTCAGCAACAGGCCTTTGAGACCCTTAAACAAAACTCAAAGAGACTCCCATCCTAGTGTATTCTGACTAAAATAAGGAATTTATTCTTTACACTGACGCCAGTAACCTGGCTATTGGAGCCATCTTGGCTCAACTAGATGAGGAGGGTGTGGATCACCCTGTAGCTTATACTTCTTGTGTCCTGAACAAGCATGAGAAGAATTAAAGCATCACAGAGAAAGAGTGCCTTGCTGTGTTGCATGCCGTCAAGAAGTTCTGCAATTGTTTATATGGCACCCATTTCACTGTGGTCACTGACCACACTTTGCTTAAGTGGTTACAAATTCTTAAGGAACCAGAAGGACGGCTAGCTGGATGAGCTTCTCTGCCTGCAAGGTTACAACTTCACAGTACTACACCGTCCTGGGATTCAACATCAGAACACTGATGGATTATCCAGAATGCCCATCCTTGCTCTACACCCTGCTGAGGCTGATAAACTGTATAAACTGATTGAATATCCTTCCTAATGGGAGAGCAATAAGCAAGAAGTTTGATTTTCCCTAGCCAAACTATATGAGTACACACTTGTTTGCAACAATCAGCTCTTCAAGAAAGTACAAGATCAATATCTACCTTATGTACGGCCTAATATTTGCCTTTTGTTGGTGCTCCAAGCTCATAAGGAGACAGGACATGGAGGCATTGCCAAGACTCATGACTGGCTCCAGAAAATCTTTTCCTGGGAAAATCTTTGACTGCTGATTCCAGACGTCATTGCTAGTTGCCATGAATGCCAGCTCCGCAACCTTGAGCTGGCTTGCATGAGTTCAAGCTGGTCCCCCTCAGCACACATTTCACACAGTCAGTATTGATGCTGTAGAGCCTTTACCCTGCTCTTGTTCAGGTTGCCACTTTATCCTAATTGCTGTTGATCATTTTAGCAAATAGGTAGAAGCTCAACCTAGTAAAGACATCACTGCCAAGACAACTGCTGCATTTCTGTTACAAGACGTATTCTTCTGCCATGGCTGCACCAAGTGTTGTTGTCTGACAATGGGACTAACTTCAATGCCAAGTTAGTAACATCTGTTGTTGAAGCCTTGGAGTCCCATCAGTCTTTTTCTGCCCCCTATAGTCCTTCTATCAATGGGGTGGTTGAGTGTGCAAACTTGAAACTGGTTTCTATCATGAGGAAACTCACTTAATCTGATACCACAAACTGGGATCTATAATTACCCACTGCTCTCTTTGCTTATTGTCTTAGAAAACATTGTGTCACTGGGTATTCCCTCTTTGCTATGCTGTATGGATGTGAAGCCACCACTCTATTGCTCCTGGGGCCCCCTTCTCTCTTCTGATAAGGCCATGAATCCTGATGACCATATTGGAGATCTAGTCAACTGTATCATTGATATACAGGCTACTGCATACACTTTTGCGTATAAGACTAAGGTGCTTGAGCTCTCTCCTGACAATGCTGGGCGCTCTCCCTTGCCTGAGTTCAACATTGGGAACCACGTTCTCTACTATCAGCATAGAGTAGGAGGAAACGCTCACAAGCTAGATACATTGTGGGTTGGACCTTTAGAAGTGACCTTCAAGCAAGGGTCAGATTGCACTGTGAAACTCCTCTCTAGTGGTCACCCGTTTTCCCAAGTGCATGCCAAGTTCCTCTACAAGTATTATCCCCCTAAGGCTAATCTAGAGGGGGCAATGTTGTGAATGCCACCATTCACTATGTTTTGATTTTGCCTTCAATGGGTCATTTTGAGGACAAATATCTCTCTTTTGCTTTTGCCCTTCAAAATGAGTCTGGCTCAAATTAGGAAATTCAATTGTTCAGTTTCCTGATTCTGCGCAACTTGCTTGCCCCACTTATACTTGTGGCAAGTGATCCTACCATCCATGTAATTTTTTATGGTAAAGCTATACAGTATATATTCCATTTGACTTTTACCAATAAAAATTAAGTTACATTCAAATTTTTTGTCTTTGTGTCTTCACGTACTTTGGCTCCTCTCTAGCCACGTCTAGTAGATATTATTCAATCAGGGCCGCAAGGTAATTGCATAGCCTTCCCTGCCATTCTAACTGAGACTTAGTACAAATTCAATCCTAAGGTTAGGACTGCCCATTGTGTTTCTGTGCAGAGCCTCAGAACACAACAAGGGCGTTGAAGGTGGGGAGCAGGATCACTGTGCTCTGGTAAAGGACAAAACCATTGGGTATCTTGGCACCAGGTGTGTACAGTGTCCAGTCTAGCAGAAGGCAAGATATGATTCTATTTTAGAATTTGTTGGCCACAGCAAGTACAGCAACATGAGGAATTTTCCCAGATAAGGTAGGATAGAGAACCTAATTCTGCTACCAGTGTCATAACTGTGCTGTTTTAGCAAAGTTACAAGAAAAAAATATTTGAAAACTATATACTATTTTTTTTGAAAGATATGTATTATATAGTCATTGTGAATTGCGGATAACAGGAACATGATAATGTTGATCACATGGTGGGATAGCCAAGGGGGTGGCCTGATCCTGGTAATGAATCAAGCTCCAAAACAAAGTATCCACTGTAAAGAATCAGCCTCTGTTTATGTTGTTGGATTTGGAAATCTTAGTCAATTTCCTAACTTGGCTTTGAGTGGCTGGATAATCAGATTGCGGGTCACAAACCTACTTACTTGGAGCCTTGCTGATGGGTTGAGTCTGCTGTTTTGATACTATGCTTGCCTTATTGATGAAGCGTTGATTGTTTCTGCTTTGTGGTCCTTGGTTGCCCAGAAGATTGGCCAGTGTGTTGCAAAGTCACTGGCTAAAATTAAGAAGCATTGTTTTGCTTTGGCTTCTGGGAAAGGTCCTATTACGTCCAGGCCTCAAACCTTAAATTGTTCAGAGTCAGGTACTGGATTAACTGTAGGTTGTGGTGATTTGGTGCTTGAGTATTTCTAAAATACTGTGCTATTCTTTAGAACATCAGTGATATCTTTATTTAAGTTTGGCCACCATACTATTTCCTCCAATGTGAGGTAACAGTTGTTGGACTTGGTATGGTCTAGTAACCAATGTTGTCTGAGAATGCTATCTACTCTTTGTACTAAAAGTATATATGGTAAATGTTTTTTCTTTGAAAATATGCTATAATATGTCATTAGAACATTAAAGTGCTTCTCATTTCTTACTAGTGTGTCATGAGTTAGCTGGTATTTCAATGCGCTAAAATGTGATGGATTTGATGGACATTAAGTTCAAAGTCAGATCTAGAACGTAATTACACATTGCACAATTGCTTGACCAATTAATTGTGAAAAGGTGGATTATAGAGCATTCTGGATTCCACTCAAATCTTCTCAAAGATTTGGCAATTTGAAAGTTACACAAAGGGGCAACAAACAAGGCCTTTGATTCCAGAATTAAAGCTCATACTTGGTGCTTGAGTCTGGAAACCTAAATGGAAGTGATGTCAATAATCCAATTGCCTGATCAATCTCTACTTCTGGGTGAAAAATCAATAGCCTATATTGGTATTGATATTTTGATTATGGTATTGATGCCAAACCTGGCCTACTTCTCTGGACTTTCATCCCACCAATTTCCCCTCTACCAATTTCCCACCTCACTATATATACTTGGTTTTTATATGAAATAAAGATAAGTTTTTACCCCGTATATTGTTCAATTCTAATTTGGTTTTACTACCCTGTATTCAGGTATAGTAATAGAACAATTACCAGGGCTAATTCTTGCTAGCTATACAAAATAGTCCACACATATGACAGCTGGTGTGTTGAGGGGTCTTTCCATTTGACTATATACTCAGTGTTATACAGTAGTTCTCAAACCTGTTGAGATAAATAAAAATCTCAGTTTAAAAACAAATACAACTCAGTCTAAAAACGAAATATAAAATTAAAGAATTTATATTAAATTACAATAGATTTGGATCCAACTTGATTTTGCTTTTAGACTGAGAATTTTTTGTTTATCTCAACAGGTTTGAAAACTACAGCATAGCTTTGGTCAATCTGGATCCAGGTGGTCAGGGTGATTTTCTCTAGTCTGGCATATCCTAGAGAGAGCATCAGCTGTGACCATCTCTGCCCCTTTTATATCAAATGTCCAAGTTAAGCTGTTCCAGTAGGGACATCCATTTTCCTTGTTGTTATGCAAGGGCGTTTTATGTTTTGAAATATATTAAAGATTTTTGGTCTTTTGGTAAGCAGAAATTTAGATGTCCCTCTATATAAAATCTCATTTCTTGCTAGTGTGATATATTGCAAGAAATTTCTTGTTTTGTATTTGGTATCTCTGCTCAGGGTTTCTTAACTTTATATTTTTGTAACATATTAGCAGGAAGTCCTACTGCCCCAATGGTAGTGACACTAGTGTCTGACTCTATTTTGTAGAGTCCATTATTGTTTGGGTATTGCAGTATTGTTGCCTCAATAAGGGCTTTTTTAGTAGTTGTAAATTCTTGTTGTCAAAACAGCAGGCTCAACCTGCCAGTAAGGTTCCAACCAAGCAGGTTTGTGACCCGCAATCTAATTACCCGGCTACTCAAAGCCAGACTAGGAAGTCAACTTGAATTTCCAAATACAACAACATGAACAGATAATGATCCTTTATGATGGATACCTTGATTTGGCGCTTGACTCATTATCAGGATCAAGCCACCCCCTTCTTGCATCCAGCCGTGTGATCACCAATCTTGTTTCAACTATCCTTGATTCACATGAACTATATAATCACTACCTCTCAATAAAGATTATTATCTAGTTTCTAAATATTTTCCCCCTTATAATTCTGCTAAAACAGCACAGTTACAACATTGTCACATTCAGATGTCCAGATGAATTGCTTTTTGGCATTACCCTTGGTTAGGTCATTGATTAGTGCAGTGAGCTTTCCACAGTTTTTGATTATTTTCTTAGATAAGCTACCATTCCTAAAAAGCATCTAACTTGTTTAACAGAGGTGGGGCGTTGCATGTTATTTATGGCTTTTATTTGTCTGTATCTGCTTTGATGTCACTGTCAGAGACAATGTGGCCCAAGAACAGGAGTTCCTTTTCCATAAATTGGCACTTACTAGGCTTGGTGTAGAGTTTTTTCTTTATAAGTTGATTGAGTGTCTTGCAGACATGCGTGAGGTGTTCCTTTTTTGTTTTTGATAATATGATGATATTGTTGAGGTAGCATAATGTATTTGAGAGACCATTCAGCGCTTGGTTCATCATGGTAACAAATGTTGCGGGAGTGTTGGTCATCCCAAAGTTCATTACCCTACATTCAAAGGATCCAAATTGCGTACAGAACACAGTTTTTAGTATGTTCTTTCCCTTTACTTTAACATGGCTGTAGCCTGAGGTGATGTCAATTTTGGAGAAAAATTTGGTTCCTGAGAGTCTTGCAAACAGATCCTCTATAAGTGAAAGGGGATATTTATTCTTCACAGTGCTTGCATTGAGAGCTCTGCTGTCTGTTACTAGACAGAGTGAGCCTTCCTGTTTCTTTAAAAAGAAAACTTCTGCCCCCACAGGTATTCAGATGGGCAAATAAAGTCCATGAAAAGGTTCTCTTCAATATGACTTTTGAGGATTTGTGTCTCCATGGGAGAGAGTCTGTAGAGGAGTGTAGGTTGGGGCATGTCCTTACACAGGTCAATGCCATGTTTGAACTCCCATTTGGGGGTAGATCTGTTAGCTCTTTCTTGAATACATGAGTATATTCATTTTGGAGTGCTGCAAGCTCTGGGGGTTGAATTTTGACTGTTTGTATGTTATTGAATTTGGCGTATCTAATTATGCAGAACATACTGTCTTTGGTTAGACATTCTAAGCAATCCTGATTTATTATTTGAAAAGAATACTGTGTCTCTAAGAATGATATTGTTAGGTTCTTTGATGATGTTAAAATTGGCTCCATTGTGTTTGATGGTCATGGACTTTGTTCTCCAGCATACACTGGGGTTTACTCAGGTGAACCAGTCCATGCCTGCTATAACGTTGTAGTTTATGTTGTACATAACTATTACTTTGATGGATGTTTGTATGCCTTGGAGGTCAATTCTGAAGGTAGTTGTTTTGCCTTTTATTAGAACCTTAGATTTGTCTGTCATTATGGCGTATTTGAAGTTGTATTTGACAACTGGTTTTCTGTATTTGGTTACAAATAGTTTGTCTACCATGGTGTGTTGTGCACCAGAGTCAAATAAAATTTTATGTGTATGAGTTTTTTAAGTGCATGGATAGACAAGAAGTTTTGAGCAATCTTTAATTTTTACGTTCATAAAAATGGAGGATCGTGGGACACAGGGGATGCAAATAGCAAAGTTTGTGCCTTGGTACAGTTTCTTGTCAAGTTGGGGGGAGACAGGGACACTTAATCCTGTTCCCCTCCTCTTTTCCTTGTTCCTTCATATTGAGACCTTCAAGGTCAGAGAATGTGGGGTCAGATTCACAATGGGTTGCTGTTTCAGCATTGTTTACTTTGGTGGTGTCCTCTTTCTTGGGACGGGAGCGGTTTGCACTCTGGATATGATTGTCATTGTTTTGATTGGAGTTGCCATTTCTATGATGGGTGTTTTTGCGTTTGTTGCCATTAGAATTTTCTCTTCCATTGCCATTGGAGAAGCGGTTGCTGTTGTGTGCAGCATAATCCCTATTTGTGCTTTTTTCTGCACATTTGGCTTCTGCAATGAGTGCAGGCATGGATGTGTTGGCCTCTGGACAGAGGAGGGCAGAAAACAAAGGGTTTCATTCTGTTGATGAATGAGGCTCTTGTGTACACTTTTTCAGCTTGTGCTGGGTTCTGGATCTTGTGATGTATCTCTTTCAATTTATTGGTGTAAGCTTTGACAGCAGTCTTATGAGGAAGATTGCTGAGCTGTATTGCAATATCTTGGAGGGATTCAGTGATAAAAAAGTTGTGGGTGATGTCTGATTTGAAATCTTCCCAGTTGTCAAGCTGGTTATCATTTTGTGAGCCAACCCAAGTGGTAACCTAGTTAGCTGTGACCTTGTATAGATGCTTGCTGGCTTCCTGGGCTCATTTTTTGTGGGGGATGCAGCTGATGCAAAGTTTAGCAGCTGAGCGGTCCAACCAGTTAATGATTTTTCTTTGTTTTTGCCAAATAACTTGTTGATATCAATGTACTTGGTGTTGGTAACTTTGTGTGTGATAGGCAGTTGTGTGTTTGTTTGTGGTTGTAGAGAGCAGCTGTATTGAATTATCTTGGCTCATGCTTTGGGCATGACCAGTCCTTCAAATATGGTGCATCCACTTGGGATATCTTTGTCAATATTGTGGGTGCAGAATTACTGTCACAGTAAGTTCCATAATGCCAGGGATTATTTGGCCAAGTAGGAAAGCGGGGAAAGCAAAAATTTTTTTAATAGAACTGACTGATTTAATGGATTTGAATCAAATAGTTGATTGGAAATGGGTTACATCTGCTCCAGTTTTCTGGTCAAATATGATTCCCCCCTATAAGTTGACGTTGATTAATCAATGTAATTTAAGGATCACCAGATATGAACTTGTTAATCAGCATGGTTGTCAGAAATTGATCACTCAAGGGTTCTTTGCAGCCTGGACTAGATACTCACTTGACAATGTGAAAGGAATAGGAGCCCAGGAACCAGGCGGTATTGCTTAGTCAAATTTTGATATATATTGAATAATTTTCACTGTTTCAACTCTTAAGAGTTGAGCCCTCCCAAAAATTTACTCAATAAAATCACATATTCCCTGGTCTAACTTTAACTTTAAAATGCATCCTGTAGTTGGATTTTTGCGCTACATTCCCTATAATTTAATCCTTAGCCGGATTATTACTGGAAGATGGGGCCTGCCATCAGTACTTTGTTTTAGTCACCGCCAAATGTCAATTCATTGCCTGCCAATCTTGGAGCTGTTCCTCTTACTGTTGAAGCTGAAACTCATGTGCTATCCTAATGTCCTGAATTTTATGCTGAAGGCACTCTGATTCTCTCACAGGTCATTTATTTAGGACTTTTCTGGTTAGGGTTAATTATTTTACTTAACCCTAGTATCTCATTTGGAAAAATTACAAAACAATATTTAAAGCTGTGTTGGTGGTTAATAATTAACTCTATGTGGATTTGGTGGGTGATTTCCCACCACATGGAGACATCTTCTTATTATTCTGTGATTTTTGTCACATTACTCAACTCTTTGACATCTGATTTTTTGGAAGCAGTTTGTCATGAGTTTGTGTTTCTTTTCTCCTGATTTGTTGAGATATCTGTGTTTACCATGTTTATTTGCATCAGATCTTTTCTGAGCTTTTAGTTTGGGCTCTTCTTTAATTTTTGGTTCCCATCTCTGGTTGCAGTTGTTGAAACTGTACCATCTGTTACCTATTTCTGTCACATCATGTTATTTTGGCGTCCAGATAATTTCCCTGCTCCACCCACTGATGAAATTTTGAGTGGAGTTTTGTCAGCTTTATCAATCTATTCTGGCTCTAGCCTTAGTCACAAATTGCAAGTTTACCATGTAAGGACAAAGGTTTTAGAGAATGCTTGTGAATGGTTGTTATCCACGGTGGAGCGCAACCCACGTGTTTTAACTGAAATTGCATCTCTGTACCCTTTGTTAAAAAATTTGTGTGTATCTATTGAGGAGTTCAAAGTATATCATAATCTTTACACCTTTCAACAGGGTACTACTCTGCTCTCAGTATTCCTTCCTCAGTTTCTTGCTTACTGCCGTACAATTGATGTTCCTGAGGTGAATAAACTCTTAGCATTGTGGTTAGCAGTTGACCAGACTGCCCAGGATCTGGCAGTTTGGGAATCCCCGTTAACCACACCTGAGGCCCTGGTAAGCCAAATTCTTTCTCTGGTCTCAAATCTGTCACCTTCCAAACAAGGTGCTATAGAGATTGAAGCCAATCCTTTTGCTTGCTCCTGGTTCTCTGGTAATTGCTCTGCGGTGGCTTTTTCTAGTCAGAGCCATGATTGCACCCCTTGTGTTTCTTCTCAGTTGCAATTAGCTATTTTGAAAAAACCTTCCAAGGTGTACAAACTCTCAGTGGTTTCAGCCACTGATAGTTTGTTGGTTATGCTCCAGCACGCTGTGCCTGCAAAGTCTTTGGTAGTCAAGTCCAAAGAGTTGCCTCTTGTTTCCATCAATTGTGATTGCCTGGTCCTCCCTGAAGCTGTCCAAGAAATGATCAAAAGATATTTTCAGGAGCATCCTGCCTCCTTAGCTGCCGTCTGTACTGCCAATGAAAAACAAGACCCTACCAAGAATGCTACCTTTGCTGCAAATAAATACACTTCTGGTTACTTCTTGTTTCATGGTAGTATCAATAATGGTCAGACTATCTATCAACCAACCATCTTATTAGATACAGGTGCTTCCAAAAAATTTATGAGTGTGGAGACTGCTGACTTGCTATAACTCAAGTACCATCCGGGAATGCTTGTTAGGGGTGAAAATTGTCAAATGTTTCCCTCTTTCCAGCTGAAGAAGCCAGTTACTTTTCTAATAGCAGGCCAGTCTTTTACCGCAAGGTTCTCCATATGCTCTACCCTTATTTATCCTATTATATTAGGAGTGGGCTGGTGGAGGGACCATGATGTATTGACCTTATTAAAAGAAAATGAGCTGCAATTGGACCACTTTTTGGGTATATCCATCTGTATTATGTTGTTGGGTATGTCAGAGTTAGAGCAGTCTTCTCAGACAATCCAGTCAGTCCCTGTTCCTACACCTGTAAGTTCAGATTTACCAGTGTCAAGTTTATACTTCTAGTAAGTACTATAAACAAAATAAAGGGGAAGATTAAGAAGAGAATGATACTTTATTGAATATGAATATAGGCTAATATATAGTATCATGACAAGCCACATGTTGTCCATGTAAGTCATGGAGGTCATGGGGCTTATCTGAGTAATGTTCCTCTTGAGTCACGAGGCTTAATTAAGTTGTGTTCCATTTAGGACCTGGATTGAGTGATCCCATCATAGATGGTTAACTGATAATGGTGCCACCAGTTTATTGACTGGGCAGTAAACCACTTGGTGAGCCGCTCAGTGATTTACTTGGGCTGTTAATTCCCCAAGAGGGAGTAATCAAAGATGTTGCAACATCTCCCCCTTGGGTGCTGAAAGGAGGAGCCTTGGGAATCTTCTTGAGGGTATCTGGTATACAGGCTTGGTACTGATCCAGTTTGGTGTTAGGAACAGGGAGTCTTGAATTTTGTTGGTCTGCTCTTGCCTTACACAAACAAAGTTGATCATGATGCATACATTTTAGTTTGGTTTGAGCTCCAATCCCTTTGATGAGGTAGGTGTTATTGGGCTTCACTTCCATGACAATGCCTGGTCTGCGTAACCCTGGGTCTAATTTGTGTTGGTTGTGATTGACAACCCAGATCTTGTCTCTGACTTGGAACCTTTCTTGTTGCAATGGGATTGCTTCCCAATGAACCCTTTGTTGTTCCATTGCCTCTTGGTCCTTTCTGGCTTGTAGTACTTTTGAGTCATTGCTGTCTGGTATCTTTGGAAGTGGCAGTTGTGGTCCTGTGGTTGTACTAACAAGTGAAGGTTTCTGATTATATACAAGTTCATAAGGACTTTTGCCCGTATTGCGGTTGACTTGTGTTCTGCAGACCATAAGGGCGGTTGGCAGCATGTAAACCCAGGCTTTTGGATTGTTGGCAGATAACTTACTGAGGGCTTCCACTAGAGAGCCGTTTAGTTGTTCTACACATCCATTTGCTTGTGGGTGATATGGGCTGGATGTGACGTGTTTTATTCCATTTTTGGCAAAATAGATCTTGGTGTCAATAGATTTTTGAGTTCAGTGCCTCCATCTGTGATTAAGAGGTTGGGCTTTCCAAACTTAGCTATGATCTCCTTGCCAATGAATTGTCTCATGTTGTTGCCTTTATGCTCTTTTGTGGCTTGTGCTACGGGCCATCTGGTTGCCTAGTTGATGACTGTGATGATGTACTTCTTGCCTTTGCTCTCACCAGGCATAGGTCCCACAATATCTAACAACCATACCTTGAAGGGTTGTGTAATGGATACAGGTACTACTGACTTGGGTGGAGCTTTGATTTGGGCATACTTTTCACAGACCTCACATTGTTCCAGTACTTCTCTGATATCATCTAGAATGTTGGGCCACCAGTAGCAGGTCTTGAGATATTCATGTAAGTTTCTGCTATGGGTGTGTCCCAAGTCTCTGTGATAACAGAGGATTGTGTCAATCTTTTGTGTTGACAGGACGTAGGGTACAGTGCCACCATTTGGAAGTATTTGGTGAAGGGTACCATATACGTTTTTGAACAGATGTTTGTTCTTGAGGACTTTCTCTTGGATGTCCATTAGTGTGCCAGGTGGGAATCCTTCCTGGAGATTCCCCATGATTAACATGGGCCAGTCAGGGTCGCCATCAGTGAGGAGGATGTGTTTATTGTATAGCCTTGATAGGGCGTCTGCAGTAAGCATCTCTATGCCTGGCTTGTATTCAATTTGCATGGGGTATCTCTTTATGAGGTTCATCCATTTGGCTTGTCTTCTTGACAGGTGTTGTTGTGTTTTAAAAATATCAACAACTTGTGGTTGGTGAGTAATTTGAACTTCTGGGCTCTTTCTAGATAACATTGCCATTTCATGAGGCAGTGTATGATGGCAACCAACTCCTTATTTTGTATAGGGTATCTTTTTTTGACGTCTGATAGCTTCCTGGATTCATATGCCACAGGGAGGAAGTACTTCTGTGCCGTTTGGATATAGAGGACTCCTCCTATGGCATAATCAGAGGCGTTGGTTTCTAGCTCATAGATACCCTTGCGGTTTGGATATTGCAAGATGGGGGTGGTGACCATGCACTCTTTTAGCCAGCGGAAATGTTGATCTTGTAAAGGTGTCCAGACAAACTTGGTTGTTTTCCCAGTGATGGATGATAGGGGAGCTGTTAGGGCGCCCCAGTCAGGGATAAACCTGCGTACATAGGCTACCATCCCACGGAAAGTGCAGAGCTTGCTCTTGTTCCTTGGGGCTGGCATCTCTGTTATAGCGCGTATCTTGTCTGGATCAGGCTTGATATCATCCTTTCTAATAATATGACCAATGAAGGGGAGTTCAGTTGAGAAGAACTTAAATTTGGACAGTTTGGCAATTAGTTGGTTTTCCTGCAGGGTATGGAGGACTGTGTGGATGTCTTCCCAGTGTTGTTGTAGGTTGGGACTGTAAATGATGATGTTGTCCAGGTAGATGATTGCTCTTTTCCCAATGTGTTCCTTGAATACTTTGTTCATAAAGGTTACAAAGGTACTGGGAGCGTTTTTCATGCCAAAATTGAGGACAACACATTCAAAGGATCCATATTTAGTCCAAAACGCGGTCTTTGGAATATCTTCAGGCTTCACGCAAATTTGGTGATATCCTGCTGTCAAATTGATTTTTGTGAATATTTGGGACCCCCAAGGTATCAAAAAGGTCATCAATTAGGGGCAGAGGATACCTGTTCTTTATTGTGACCTTGTTGAGGGTCCTGTAGTCTGTGACTATGCAGAGGCCTCTATCTTTCTTTGCCACAAAGAAGACAGCAACACCAAAGGGTGACTTTGAAGGTCTGATGAGGCGTTTCTTGAGTGCTTTGTCAAGGTAGGTTTTCAGAGCATCTTCTTCTTGTGGTGTGAGGCAGTAGATGGGTCACGCCTTAGGCACACTACCTTTTAGGTTGATCTCATGTTGTATACACCAATCAGGGGGCAGCCTGGGTAGTGATTCTTGGAATACAGAGGGAAATTTATTGACTAGCTGGCCTCTAATTGGGTTCTGTTTGTGTTGAATTTCTGTGTTTTTGAAGTGTATGACTTCATATGTACATGTGCTCCAATTGATTTTGCTGATGTCAGTTTCTTTTTCTGTTTCCATGATCTTTACTAATATGTGGTCCCTCATGAGGGTGTCAAGATGTGTTGTACATGTGATGGTGGGCTTCTCCTTGCTGGATAGTGAGAGTGGCACTGTCCCAGTCAATATGAGGTTTTGTCTTTCTCATCCAGTCCTTGACAAGTATGATATCATATTTAGGGATTGATATGATAGGGCCAATAATGGTTGTTTGTACATCTCCAATTTGGGCACAGAAAGGTTTTGCCTCATGGGTAACTGGTGTGCTTTGGTTGTCCACCATGATAACCCTCTTGATGCTACTTTGAGTGGTAAGTAGCTTCATGAGGTCCACAAAGCTCTTGTTAACAAGCAATTGATTGGCTCCAGTGTCAAATAGTGCTGTTCCCTGGTATCTGCAAAAACAGAAAGGATAGGTAAGGAGTTTATTTCCAGATTAGGCGGCAAACAGGAGAGGGTTGATGGAGGGAACCTGGATCATGGTGATGGAGTCCACATCCTTTTCTCTGTACAAGTCTTGTGAAGAGGGGAAGGGCGGCTTGCCTAAGCAATCCCCTGAGCTTTTCCCTCCTTGTTGGTATCTTTGGTGCTAGCCTGGTTGGCTTGTGCAGTGTGATTCCCATTTAAAGGATGTGTACTATTGTCACAGTTGTTTTGCTTATTGGGGCGAGGCTCTCTCTTAATTGCGGAGTTTTCCTTGTGTTTGTTGGTGGCGTGTAGATTGTCAGACTTCTGAGCTGCACGGTTTCCTTCTAGGAATACATCCTTGGGGTTTTTGCAGCTGGTCATGTCAAACTGACAACTAATATGTGTGGGAAGGCCATTGTAGAAGTCCAGGCGTGGCCCAGGTTCATCAAAGTTGATGGTGTTGGGTGCACAGTCACATAGTCCTTCATATGCTGCAATGTATTATTTGATGATTCCTGTCATTTTGAAGGTTCAAAGTTTGGTCATAATCACCACGTCTGAGTCCTTCATGGAGAACTTTTTGAGGAATGTAGCCTTGAATACTTCACAATTTTCCTTCTGGTCAGGATGTTGGGCTAGCCATTTGGTAACAAAATGTGAAGCAGTCCCTGTGACGCAGAGGGCAATCTCACTGGCCCAAAGCCTTTGGGGGTACTCCACTTGTTCAAATTTTCTCTCGGTGCTTTTGATCCAAAAAGAGGCGTTCTCACGGCGTAGTCCTGTGAAGGCGCCAATCTCAGCAGTACATAAACGCTGAAACACAATATTGGGTATCTCAGGTTGCGTAGGCGCTGTTGTGGCTGGCGTGGTAGGGAACAGTCTGCAGGTTTTGAGAGCGTTGTACTGGTCAATGGGTACAAGGAGATTATTGTAGATGATAAGTCCTGGGGGGATGTCTTGTCCTACTTTGTAATCTCTTCAACCGTTAGGGAGTGACATTGCTTGGGTTCTTTTCTTGGGAGGAATTTTTCCTTTGAGTTGGGTAGGTATGAATAACCTACCTGTGCTACCACTGTCAAGTTTATACTTCTGGGAAGTATAATAAACAAAATAAAAGGGAAGATTAAGAAGAGAATGATACTTTATTGAATATGAATATAGGCTAATATATAGTATCATGACAAGCCACATGTTGTCCATATACGTCATGGAGGTCATGGGGCTTATCCAAGTAATGTTCCTCTTGAGTCACAAGTCTTAATCAAGTTGTGTTCCATTTAGGACCTGGATTGAGTGATCCCCGTCATATATGGTTAGCTGATAATGGTGCCACCAATTTATTGACTGGGTGGTAAACCACTAGGTGAGCCACTCGGTGATTTACTTATGGCATTAATTCCCCAAGAGGGAGTAATCAAAGATGTTGCAATACCAGCATGCCTTCAACCCTGATCCGCGGAATTTGATGCCACTAGGGGCAAGTTCCTTCCCAAACACACTCAGTTTGACTTTGACTTTAAGGTTACTGTTGATCTGATTTGTATTGCATCTTCTATTTACCCTTTGACCTTAAAGGAGGACACATGTTTGGAGGATTGGACTTGTGACATGTTGGCCAAGGGATACATCTTCAATAAGTCTTTGTCAGTTTGTTCTCTGTTGTTTTTTGTCCAAAAATCCAATGGGTCTCTTAGACCTTGTGTTGACTATGAAAATTTGAACAACATCAGGATCCCTGATCCTTACCTTTTACCTCTTGAAGCACAAATTTCTTGATGTGTTGAGAAGGCAAAGATATCCTCAACACTTGCTCTCTTGAATGCATTCAATAAAATCAGGATTGCAGAGGGAATGGAGTGTTTGACAGCGTTCAGAACAAAGAAAGGTATCTTTCAGTTCCGTGTTATGCCTTTTGGATTGAAGAATGCCCCAGCTTGTTTTCAGCGGTTGATTGATTCAGTCTTGGGAGATCTCTTAGGTGTATGTGCCATTGTGTACATGAACAACATCTTGGTATTCTCTCTGGATTAAGAGTTGCATAAGGCCCATCTGTCAGCAATTGTATAGTGTATACTTCAGGCCAATTTAATTATCAAAAGGAGTAAGTGTGAATTCTTTAAATCTAAGGTTACCTTTTTGGGGAACATTATCTTTGATGATAGTCACACTATTGCCCCTGATAAAGAGTCAGCAGTTTGAGTACATAACTCCTGTGACTGTATCCCAATTTCATATTTTCTTGGGAACTTGTAAGTTCTTGAAGAAATTTACACCACACTTGTCTGAAGTGGCTGCTCCTTGTATTCAGCAAGCGGGAAGACAACTTTGGTCTGGACACCCAAGTGCTCAGAAGCATTTGCAGCAGTCAAGGCTCTTTTGTTGTCCTCCCCATTTCTACGGCTTTTAAACCCAGAGCTTCTTTTTGTGTTCTCTATGAATGCATCCAAATAAGCTATGGCTAGTGTGTTGCTACAAACTGCTGACAATGGTGTTGAAAGACCAGGGGGTACTTCTCCCGGAAAATAGAAGCTCAGGAATGCAATTACATGATTTAAAACAAGGAATTATTGGCAGTTGTGGAATCTTTAAAGCATTGTCATCATCATCTCATGTCAGTGTATCACCCATTTGTAGTAAAAACCAACCATAAAGCTCTTTTATATTATTGACAACCTAGGGTTTTGTTGGGTTGCCAATCCAGATGACATAGTGATCTGACAAGGTACAAGTTCTGCTACGTGTTTATCAAAGGAGACAATAACCATTTGGCAGATGTGTTGAGCAGAAATCCTTCCCATCTTCCAGATGTTGGTATGAACGTTGAGTTCAATAAGCACACTATGATATCATACAAGGCTGTGGTTCCTTTTGTATTACCTCCACCTGCTACGCTTGCCACAATGTCATTAACCAAGGGTGCAGACTTAGACTTTTATTCCAAAGTTAAGTTTTTAAATCCTATATCCAAAGGTTATGATAGGAAATTGGAACTAGCATGTGCACATCCTGTTGGTCAGCCACAGTGTCATGGTCCATACCAGAATTTGGCTGGACTCCCGCAGGGGAGGCAGGCTGGGCCTGGAAAGCCAAGTACACAATAGGCGCAATCCTGACCTGATAGTTGACTGCTGTAGCTAGGGATTGACAATTCCCAGTATGGGGCGCAACCTGGTTGGCCAGCCCCAATACTGTGATATATACAAACCCCAACTTACTAAAGTCCTGGGCAGGAGGTACAGTTGGTAAGGGAGGAGTAGGCGGGATCTCCAGCATGGAGGGCAAAATGATCACTCTTGGTGGCCAGGAGGAGCAAATATGTGAGGTTGTAAAGTGTAGTGGAGTTGCAAATAAATGCAAACAGGATAGTTATATTGGTGCAAAAGTAGATAGATCTTGCAAGAAAATAAGGAATTATGAGCATAAAGATGTTTAATTTTAAGATGTCAACAAAGAAAGGGGATGCCAGTGTTCCCAGCTATATCCTGCTGGGAAGCTGCAATTGGGTTTACTGGCAACTTCTTATTGGTTGTCAATGGATTATTCTCAAGCTGGGTTCCATTGGTGACTCCTGATTTCTCAGTTAGATGGATCCTTTCATTTTTTTTTTGCCGTGGGGAAGTTGGCAGGGGAATTTTGGGCCATTTGGCAATCCAAGTCCCCAATTCTGGGTTTCAGAGGGTGTGGGCTGATTAAAATATTTTCCATTTGGCTTTGATGGTTTTCAATTTTCCCCAGGCTTGGCATTGACCAGGGTTTGATTCTCCACTTAGAATTAAAGTTTCCTTTGGGTTAATCTGTGTGATTGAGGACAAGATTAATTTGGTCATGTGATTTCTCCATCACAGGTGTTGATCCTATGAAACATAGGGTTTTGTCTGGCCCATTCTGGGCCCTTAAATCATCCCCCACCATAGTCAAGCTTGCAGAGCACAACTTTTTATCCTAAGACTTATATTTCTTCAGCAGGGTAGCAGCGTTATCAAGGTTGGATTCTGGTTCTCAAGTATTCTCTTTGTTGGGGTACTCTTTCCATTTGATCAGGAAGTGGGGTTTATGGTATCAGAGTTTGTGTCCCATGATGGCTTTGACCTTGTGTTCAGTGAAGCTTCCTACTTTAATGGGTGGAGGAGCCGTTCTCACTATCTGGTGCAGGAGAGAAGGTCCTTTCTTCTTTGATAACAGGGAACAGTTGAATACATTGTGAATCTTTCATCTGAGGGCAGTTATAGTTGGTAGGCTACAGTACCAATGCGTTGTAAGACCTTGTAAGGACCTGTTTGATGGGGGCTCAAGCTAGCGCAAGGGGCAGTGATCTTGATGTTCTTTGCGCTGAGGTACACAAGGTCTTCTACGTTGATTGGAGAGCCAGGGCTTTGTTGCTTATTAGCAAAGTCCTTGCATACTTTTACAGCTCTTCTCAGGTTCTGGGTACATTCTTCTTGGAATGTGTGTATGTTGCTGACACAGTCTTATCCTTCTGGGTTTTGGCTTCCTCTGTGGGGGGCATCCCATGTGGGGAGAATCTGTAGTTGACTTTGAAAGGGGACATACCAGTGAAGCTGTGGTCTTGGTTTTTGTACAAAAAATGAGTCTCAGGAACCCATCCACTTGGCAACATACCACCCAAAAGGTGTATGGCTGCGGATGGATTCAACCCTGTGATTAGAGAACCAATTGGAATGGAGACCATCCCCATATGGAACAATTCTCCAATAAGACGGTATCAACCCAAAAGGGGATTGAACCGTCCCAACATGAAGTAAGCTCCTAGATAGCTTAGAAGGAAAACAGAAGCCAAGGGATAAAATAAGGAAGGAGTGGTAGGACTGGCCCCCATGACCTGTGGTTCCTCTGTGATGGGGGGATTCTGTGACAATGGAGTGGCGGTGTACCATACGCCTGGTACCACTCAGTGTCACAACTTGTCCAGGTAATTGGGGGAGGTGAACCAGAATTTGCTCTAGTTCCAAAAGATATACTTGCAATAAGGGACTGGACAAGGAGCAACCAAACCAACCATTTATACTCAAATGGTCCCCATTGGGATGACTTGGGTAGCATCATGGTGTTTGATTTCAGGACTGGAGAGCAGGCAAAAGAATAAATCAAGTAGGTAAGGAAATTTAATTTATTGATTGAACAAATAAAAGATAATAATTTACCATCATTATATAGAATGACTGCTAAATGATAGTCTGGAGATAAAAATAAAGGAGATCAATCACTTGGGGCTGAATTTGGATAAATTTGGAGAAAACTGGTGTGGTGATCCACATGTGTGCTGTTTTGCAGGCAAGGGTTGATTTGGCTTCAAATAAAGACAATATTCTGAAGAGTGACAATGTGTGGTTAGCTGGCAACGCTGTAAACTAGTAGGTAACATAGGGCTGCTAGGGGTAAGTAAGTGGAGACTAGTAGATAACATGGTCTACTAGGATAAGTGAGGTGAGCCTAGTAGGTAACATGGTCTACTAGGATAAGTAAGGCCTGGCTGGTAGGTAACAAAGGACTACCAGAGGCAGATGTTGCCTCCACCCAGCAGAAGATGTTGGCTGCTTTGGGCTATAGTGCTTCACCTAGCAGGGAACTGTGGCTGCAGGAGGGTGAAGACTGAAATAGCAAGCAGGGAACTTTGTCTGTCTGGGGGGAGTAGGTTTTGGACCCCTGGTGGGTAACACGGGCTGCCAGGGAGGGGAAGAGCTCTGAGGGCTCAATGTACCCTAATACACTTACAGGAAGTCTGTGAGCAAGCACCCTACCTAACAGACTGGTAGGTTGTCCTTGTTTATGCCCCTATAGGAGCTTTGGGGAAACACAAGTGAGCATTGGAGGGTATAGACTTGCTCAGAGGTGTCACCAGGGTGGCTTGCTTGGGGAAGCAAGCTGCAGAACTTGGTGTGATCAGGCCTCTGGGAAGTAGAGCTGATTACTCTGCAACTGAAAGCCCAAACTTAATCACCTGGGTGAGTAAAGACAACACATAGACATTGATCTATGGTTGAATGGCCTAAGTGGACTGCCACTTGCAAGGGCCCAGTCAAACACCAGTTTAATGTAGACTCATGCCTGGGTCTACAAGTTCTGGTAATGGGGGCTGAGATAAAGAACCAAGGTGGTTCACGGAATTAACAGAGAAAACTAGCAAGAGGGACTGTTTGGTCACAGTGAAGGCTAGTTGATGGACTGTTAATTCATATTGAATGGAATGGACCAATATGGTTCAGTGTGTTAAAGAAACAAAGGAGGTTCCTAGTGAGGATTTAGTGAGGAACTGGTTAAGGATAAGCAGAAAACAAGAAGATTATGATAAAGGACTAGCAGATCATAATGCAGGATGGCCAAAGGACCATAAGTTGGTGCTGAAGAACTGAAGAGCTGAGAGGATGAACTAGCTGGACTGGATGCAGAGGCTGGAAGAGCTGGTTTGGTGACTTTTGAGAGGAAATTTAGATATAAAGAAGAAGTTAAAGAATAATTAATACTGCCTGATTATGATTAGAAAAGGATTGAAAATCATATAAAACTATATGTTATTTTTAGAAAAAGAATGGAAGAGGAAATGGGCCTGAAAGAAGCTGGAAGAAGAACGGAGAAACTGTGAGGGCAAAAAAGCAAATTTTGCCAAGAACAACTAGGAAAGGCAAAAAAACAAGCAACAGGCAGGTTTTAAGGTGCAAAACGTTAAAAGAAACATGGAGAAATGCGAAGAAACGTTGAAAAAGTGAAGGGTCAAAAATTGCTTAAGTAAAACATATGTGGAAGTGCTCATGATTTGCCAGGGAAATGTGACAGGAATTACGGCAAACCCGTTTGAAAAACAGAGCAGTTGTTTACCTGGAGAGAGACAGCTTTGGGTTTGAACCAGGGTCAAGGACAGGTCATCTGGGTAAACTGTTTTGGCAAAACCATTGAAGCAAGGCATATGATTGGCTGCAAAACGGAGTCTACTGGATCAGTTTTTTAAGGGCTTTAACTTAAGAGTTGAAGCCTAAAAAATGAGGAGCAGAAGCAGAAAATTCATGGCTTTCATTGGCTGAAGTAAGTTTAAAGGTTTAATATATTATAGAAGAAGAAAAACAGGATAGTTTAAGCTTTAAAGAACCAGAGTTCTAAGAGAGGTTTTTGGTCTGAAACAAGGGGCTATAAAAGGGAGAGCTATCTGAGACTCTTCAGGGACTGGATCAAGTGGATTACAAAGGCCACAAAAGCTACAGAAGAAACAGAAGACCAAAGATAGGAAGCCAGAGCTGGGTCAGACCGCAGGAGCTTAAGATTAAGATGCCAGAGCCCACAACTAAAGTTCAGGAGCCCAAGACCAAAGCGCAGGAGCCTAAGACCAAGGAGCAGGAGTCCAAGAGATTGTTGAAGGACTCCAAGTATTGGCACAAACCCTTTATTATTCCCTATCCCAAGGCTATATCTCAGAAGGTTTCTAAGGGGATCTTCCTTCTGGCAGTGAATAAAGCTCCTATTACAACCCCTATCCAAATTTCCTGTTTAAGAAAAGAATATAAGTCTCATGAGTCAATTGCACCATATTTTCTATTTTAGCCCAGGGAATGAGGAATACTATTGCCTAGGTTGCAGAAAGTTTGCCTCTAGTAAATCTACCCAGGAGGAGTGGGAGAAGGTGATGAGGCATTTGGAAATGACAAGTAGAGGAAGAGAGTTAATTGGGGTAGAGTTTGCAAGACTATTACAAGATTGGTATTGGCCTACAGAAGGGCTGGCACCTGCTGAAGTACAAGTGTATGGTGGAGACGCTTGCTTGGTGATTGGGAAGGTACTGGAGGAGTTTGCCCTTATCCAAGCCAAGTATGAGCTCCTCACCAACCCTTCACCCCTGTTGGAGAATGACAACTCCTCCAAGCCAGTCCCTGGCTACGACCCAGGACACACTATGGGGACTGGTGATCAGGAACCCCACAGCTGGAGATCTTAGGCAGTTGAAGATTAAACTAGAATTATTTGAATTTTTGATCAAATTTAAACTGACCTCAAACACATTATCTGCTTAAAATGCTTAATAAATTTGTCTTTCAGACAGGAAACACAGGAAACCCCCAATTATTCCCCAGTATTAACTGGGGAAGGAGCACCAGGACCAACAATGGAAACAGCAGGCAACAGGCAAGTTGTGACCAATTCAAAGGGGAAACCGTTGTAATTGTCATGGGAATGCTTAAGAGGATCAATCAAATGGATTGGCCAAATTGCTGATTGGCTGAATTTGCTAATTGAAGGTAACAATTTGTTATTAACTAAACTAACGTTTTCATCAATTCAAAAGTTGACACATACAGTGGAAGACCCAGGTTCAAAACCTGGTGTTGAATTTCCTTTGTCTAAGGCTATATTGAAACCAACAATTTCAGGTAAAATAGAACAGTAGCTACTAACTGACCCAGCCATTTTAGGAGACCCAATTAACCCCAGAGAAGGGGTTATTTCTGCTGATGTCTCAAGAGGTAAATTGTTATCAGTAGGGTCTGAAAGAACATTCCTGACACTTAGCCATTGGTTAGTGGGCTACCCAATTTTTCTGTTCCAAGTTAATGTAGCATTTGAAAGTATTGTGAATACTGTTATTCACCATGTTTTGATTTTGCCTTTGGTGGGCCATTTTGAAGACAAATCTCTTGCTTTTGCTTTTGCCTCTAAAAATGAGTTGATGACTGAATCAGGAAGTACAATTGTTTGGTTTCTTGATCCTGCGCAACTCACTTGCCCCACTCATGCTGATGGCAAGTGATCCTAACATCCTGGTAGTGTTTTGTGGTATTCCTAACCACTATATATTCCATTTCCATATTCACCAATAAAATTAAGTTATATTCACATTTTTGTCTTTGTGTCTTCTGTACTTCCACGCCTCTCTCTAGCCACTACTAGTAGAGATTTTTCTTCCAGGGCCGCAAGGTAAACACATAGCCTTCCCTGTCATCTAACCAAGACTTAGTACAAATCTAATCCTAAGGTTAGGATTTCCCGTTGTGTGTCTGTGCCGCGCCTCAGAACACAACAAAATGGTGCTCACAACAGGGGCTGTAAGCCCCTCAGTTATCCCTTTTGCATCTATGTTTTCAGGTCCCTTGCCTCCGCCTATACAAGAGCCAACTTCACCTGAAATAACCTGTCCTCTTATTGAGGAAGATATTGCTGACCAGCCTATTACCCCCACAATAATGAACCTTGGGAATGGTCCCCACCTAGTTGCTTACCCCATGGGTACCCCTGACTTAGAATAAGTCATGTTGGTAGCCCTTGGGATAGCCCGTGAAGGAGCCATCTCTTGCCTTCAGCTGCAGTTCAGTTGGGCTGAATACTCCAAATTAATTGTGGCTCCTCAATTTCCACAACATCTTCTCTCAGCGGCTGGCTCTGCTGAGCACTTACTATTGTCCTTTGTGTAGCCTGCCTTGGCCCACCATCAAATGGTGTTGGGGCTCCACATCCAAGAAATCTTGTCTCAACAAGCAGCAGTTACTCATCACTGGGACCAGTTTGCTGCCTACCAACAGTGGATTCTTTCCCTGTTTTCCTTGGTATCTGACAATCAGCACAACTCTGTTACCTCCCAGACCCTTTTGGTTAATTCTATCAAACAAATGCGCCAGTCCATCCCCAAATACGTGAGAGAGCACCTACACAAGTTTCATCAGCTAGAACAACCTTGGCAAACTCAAGTAGATTCCACCTTAAACTCTTATCTCACTGACTTCAAATGACTTGTACAACAGATCAATGCATTCAGCACGTATTCCTTTGAGCAACTAAAGAAGGTAGCAGACTTTGCTGTTAACAGCATTAATGACCTCAGTGCGGTGTTTGATCAAGAAAGAGCTGCCACCACTGCTGCTATAGCCAAACTTCAGAGTCAAGTGAATGAATTAGCTACGCCCAAGCCAGATGTTCTGCCCTCTCCCCTTCTGATGACTTGGCAGATCAAGAGCAGAGAATATGGGATGCTATTTGAGAACTATGTACGGCTACTCACAGTCAAGGATGTCCTGCTGAGGCACCTCAACCTGACCCCCAGGTGCTTGAGTTGACTGCTCAAGTTGCAGAGCTACAGCAAGAACTTTCCGCCCTATGTGAAATGATGGCAACTGCTGCTAGTCCAGTTGGGGTTGTCAATGAATATTGTTGCTGCCCTAGCTTGCCAGGAGTCCCTCAAATCCAATGCTCTAGGGAACTAATTGCCCTAGCCAACAAGGTGGATCAATTTAAGTGGGACCATACTGAACTGGATAAAGATATACAAGAGATGAATGACGTGATCAACTTTGTGAATGATAGGTTTGCCCCTTGTCTCTCAGTGGGGCCATCCCTTACTTCTTGAATGGCTGAGCTCTCCACAATAGTGATCACCCAAGGTCAACGCTTAGATACAACTGCACAACAGACTACTCAAGCTTTCAATACAAGTGCCCATACTGTTGAGACCCTGACTACCCTTGAAGAGAGTGTTTGTCAGCTATGGGCTAGACAGCCCCCCTTTTAATCCAAGGCAGAGTTTTCCCCATGTATAAACATGCTCAATAGCAACAATGGTGGCCCAACTCCCAAAGCACACTTCAAGCCTACCTTTAAGCAAGTCTTCAATCCCAAAACCTCGACCATTGCAGCTTTCCTAACTATCTACAAAACTGCCATGAGACAAGCTTCAGACAAAGTTAAGAAAGAACATATTCTGACCTGTCTACATCCAACTTGTCAGGAGGTGGTGGTGCCTGAGCTGCCCACCATTGAGATGTGGGAAGATAAGAAGCAGCTTCTGATTGACAAGTTTGGTGGTGACCTTAGCCTGGAAGTAAATAAAAACGCCTTCATGCATATTGCTTTCAAGCCTAAAGAAACACTAGCTGAGTTTGCAGACAGATTCTACATGGAAGGACAGCAACTGATAACAAGCAGACAGTTGGCAGCCCATGAAGCCTACATGGCTTGCGCTCAAGCCCTCAAAGTTAACCAACTTCTGTGCCTTCACTTTAAGGCTCATAAAGCCATAATTTTCTCCATAAAGAGCATAAAGACGTTATTGCAGGATATGCACCTTACCCATTCTGGAGCAGTTGTTAGGGAAGGTTGAGCTACTTCTAACTCTGGTTCATCTTCCTGTGGTCCTTGCATTCTTACCTTGAACTTGCAAAATCTTCCTCAACGCCAAGGTTGCCACAACTGTGGTCATATAGGTCATCATTCTCAAGTCTGCACCAACCCGCAGGTTGAAGAAGCTGATCCAAAAGAGCAGGCGGGAAAAGAGCAGTCAACCTAGAGGCAGAGACGCTCTTGGTTGAAAATTCTTCCCAGTCTCTTTCAATCCCTCCCACTATAGCTGACTCCAAGCCTGCTGATAATGAGGCTCCTTCTATCCTCCTCTTGTTTCACAGTATCTCTGACAACTCTTACCTGGATGACTCTGATACTGACAACGCCAATGCATATGGGTACTCTGTTCTGGGTGTTCCTGAAACCATTACAGTCCCCTATAAATTACACCCAGGAAAGACTACAACTACCACTAAGCCTTTGCCTGAAGCCAAAGAAATTGTCTCTTGCCCTTACCTCAATCAGGCTAAGAGGTCCCCTGTGCTAGTGGAGCTGTCAGAAGAAGCTGCCAAGGTTGCTGACGCTGTCTTCAAGAATGTATCTGTTTTTCTCCCTCTCCAGACTGTTTATAAGGAGTTTTGCAGGGTTAAGATGCATGATTGAGAAGTGGGATAAGGAACTAGAAGAGGCTCAAGATATCTTGGCTATCCTTCCTTTGGTTGCACTACCACTTGAGTAGAGATATCCATTCAAACAGTGAAGATCAAGGCTGTTCTAGACACTGGCTCACCAGTCAACATTGTCTCCTCCAAGCTGGTGAAGAAACTCAAACTTGCCCCTGACCTTAATTATCACCAGTCATATGGCACGGTTGGACTGTCTATGACCCACTCCATAGGGGCATACTCTGCTCTACCCATGCGGTTTGGCAAGCTTCTCCTAGCTGCGCCAGCAGCTGTCTTGGAAAACGAGAGTTACAATCTCTTAGTTGGAACCCAGTTCCTTAGGGAATATAATGGAATAATCAACTTAAAAGATGGTTACCTCTCTATTCTAATATATGAAGTCCCTCTGATCTTTGAAGAGCCAGTTAAAGTTCCCAGGAAACGGCTCAAGACATGTGCCTTGGAGTATCCCACTGGGGTTTTCAACCTCAAATATTGCACCCACTCATCAAACATGAAGTGTCCACCCATGGCTTGTCCTGTGTCTGAAGGGATCCCTCTCCTAGCCACGTCTGCTGTCACCATCTCACCAGGCTCCCAGGCCATCCTAGACTCCCAGATATCATATGAACTGCCTGAACAAACCTTCTTGGAGTTGTACTCTCCCCCTTTTTTAGGACGCAACAAACCTTATCTCTGTCCTGGGATCATAGATGTCTCCCATAAGGACCCTGTTCATTTGTTTGTAGCTAACCTGACTGCACCCCCTATGAATGTGTCTAGGGGGCAGATTGCTGGATATGGCAAGTTGTTGAGCGCTCCTGATGTCCTTTCTCTTCATCCCTTTGGCACATTCCAAGATTTTAACCTGCCTGAGGATGAACCCCAAGTCCTATCCTTGTTCACTGCGCAAGACTTTCCACAGTTGTCCCCAAATCAACAGAAAGAGGTGCTAGACTTGCTAGACCAATTTTCTGACATCTTTGTAAAGGACAAACCAACTATGGGTTAGACAAAGGCGTTATCCATCAGATTGACACTGGCAACGCTCCTCCCTTCCATGCTAAACCATATTGCTGCAGTTGTGTAGAGGACACCTAGGTATCTAAAGAGCTCAAACAACTGTTAGACGCTGGGCTGCTGGCACCTTCCCAAAGTCCTTGGACATCCTGCTACTCATCCTGAAGAAGAAGGATGGGGGTCATTGCATTGTGATGGACTACTGCCAACTGAACTCTTTGACCAAGAAGGACTCATACCCCTTGCCACGTATTGATAATGCTCTCCAAAGTCTTGGAGGCTCTAAGTTTTTCTCCGCAATGAATCTGGCATCTGGATACTGGCAAGTTGACCTATTGCCCAAGGATTACCAGAAGGCTGCGCTCATTACCTTTGAAGGGCTTTTTGAGCCTACTTGCATGCCGCAGGTCTCTGCAACGCCCCAGTCACCTTCCAAAGGGCCATTAACTCCATCCTCTGTGACTTGAAGTTGTTGTGTGTCCTAGTGTACTTGGATGATATAACGGTTTTCAGCGCTACCTTCACTGATCACCTGGCTCATCTCAAAGAGGTGTTCATAAAGATTCAAGAAGCTGGCCTTAAGCTAAAACCTTCCAAGTGTGCCTTCTTCAAAGAACGTCTTGAATTCTTGGGCCATGAAGTAACCCAGACCGGGATTCACCCAATGACTAAGAAGGTTGAAGACATCAATAAAATGCTTCCGCCCACCAACCTGCGAGAGGTACAAGTCTTTCTAGGGATGATGGGCTACTATAGACAGTTTATCCCTCACTTTGCCAATACTAGTGAACCTCTAGTCTGGCTGTTACGTAATGTCCCTTTTGAATGGACCGCCAGTCAACAGCAAGCCTTTGAGACCCTTAAGCAAAAACTCAGAGGCGCCAATCCTAGTGTATCCTGACTATGATAAGGAGTTCATCCTGGTCACCAACGCTAGCAATCTTGCTATTGGAGCCATTCTGGCCCAACTAGACAACAAGGGTGTAGACCATCCTGTGGCTTACACTTCCTGCGTGCTAAACAAACATGAGAAGAACTATAGTGTCACAGAGAAGGAGTGCCTTGCCGTGCTGCATGCAGTCAAGCAGTTTTATCATTACATATACGGCACCCACTTCACAGTTGTCACTGACCACGCTTCTCTTAAGTGGTTACAGCAGCTTAAGGAACCTGAAGGGCGCCTAGCTAGATGGGCTCTACGTCTGCAGGGATACAACTTCACAGTGCTCCATTGCCCTGGGATTCAACATCAGAACACTGATGGGCTCTCCAGAATGCCCATTCTTGCTTTGCATCCTGCAGAGGCCAACCGGTTATACAAACTAATTGGGTACCCTTCTTCTTGGGAAAGTGAGACAGAAGAGGTACAAATGGCCTTGTCCAAGCTATCCAAAGATACCCTCATACGCGAAAATCAGCTCTTCAAGAAGGTACAAGATCAGTATCTGCCTTATGTATGACCCAGTCTTTGCCTCTCATTGGTGTTGCAAGCTCATAAAGAGACTGGGCATGGAGGCATTGTCAAGACCTTTGACTGGCTTCAAAAGAATTACTTCTGGGAGAACTTTTGCCTGCTGATCCCAGACGTCATAGCTAGCTGCCACAACTGCCAGCTGCAGAGGCCTTGAGCTGCTGCCCATGAGTTCAAATTAGTTCCCCTGCAACATGCCTTTCACACTGTCAGCATTGACGTGGTAGGTCCTATCCCCCGCTCACATTCTGGGTGTTGCTTTATTTGGATTGCTATTGATCACTTCAGCAAGTGGGTAGAGGCTCGCCCTACAAAGGACATCACAGCTAAGACAACTGCTTCCTTCCTGTTACAAGATGTTTTCTACTGCCATGGCTGTCCTCAAGCGTTGCTCTCAGATAATGGGACTAACTTTAATGCCAAGCTGGTAACCTCTGTTGTTGAAGCTTTGGGATAACACCAGTCCTTCTCTGCCCCCTACAATCCTTCTATCAATGGGGCAGTTGAGCGTGCAAATTCCACTCTGGTCTCTATCATGAGGAAGCTCACCTACTCCAATGCTGCCAACTGGGACCTATACTTACCTGCCGCTCTCTTTGCATACCGCCTTTGCAAACATTGTGTCACTGGATACTCCCCTCTTGCTATGCTGTATGGACAAGAGGCTACTACCTCATTGCTCTTGGGGGCCCCCTGCTTACCTCTGATAAGGCCATGAATCCTGACAACCACATCAAGGATCTAGTCAACCGCATAATTGATATACAGTCCACTATCTACACTTCTGCATACAAGACTAAGATGCTTGAGCTTTCTCCCAATAATACTGGATGCTTCCCCCTGCCTGAATTTGATGTTGGTGACTATGTACTTTACTACCAATACAGAGTAGGTGGTTGCGCACATAAGTTGGACTCTCTGTGGATTGGCCCTTTAGAAGTGACTTTTAAACAAGGGTCCAAATACACTGTAAAGCTCCTCTCCAGTGGCCGTCCTTTTGCTCAAGTGCACACAAAGTTCCTTTGTAAATACCACCCCCCTAAGGCCAATCTAAGGGAGGGCAATGTTGTGAATACTGTTGTAAATTGCGCTATTAATGCTATTTTGATATGCCCTTCAAATATTGATAGTTGCAAAAATTTGACTGGTTTTTCCTTCAAGTTTGGAAATTCCTCGCCTTCCACAAATGGGTCTGGTTCAATATCCACCCATTCCAGATTATTGTACCTGTTTGTGGTTGATCCTGGTATCACCTCATCCCAGCGTGACCCCCTCAGCCACTCTGTCTTCCTATTGAGTGATCACTGCCTCTTGTCAACTATTTAAAGTAGAATAATTACTCCTAATAAAGACAAGTTTATCCACATTTTTGTTGGCTTTTATAATCTTCAAGCTTTTCCTGTCCTTTCTGCCAAAAGGACTTTTACACCTTGTTTTCCAGAAAATTAAGGTATGTGCCCTTAATTTTGCCCTGAAGGCAAACCCAAGGCTAGCTTTGAACATCAAATCTTTTGTAATAAAGATTTCCCGCCGTGTCCTCCAGGATGGCGTCTCCTGGAGCCAAACACAACAAAATGGTGCTCACTACAGGGGCTGCAAGCCCCTTGGTTACCCTGTTCCCATGTGCATTCTCTGGTCCCTCTCCCTTTGTTTCCAAAGTACCAGATCAACCCAAAGTTTCTAGTCCCCCTCTAGAAGAAGACATCACAAATGCTCCTGCAAATCCTATGGTATTGATTCTGTCTCTTGGGCCCTTGTGGGCCCCCCTTCCAACTTTCTCTCTCAACTATGAGAAGCTCATGCTGCCGCCCGCTCCCTTCTTCATTCTGGTACAATAGCCATGCACTCTATCCCTGGCCTCTGTCCCGGGTACGCCTCTAAAGACTTGTACTCCTTCCTTTTGGACTTTGGTCTCCCCCCCCGCGTTGATGGAATCCACGGATACTATTGGAGTTTTGGTTAACCAGTTAATAAAACCTGCCCTAGTCCACCACCAAATTGCCTTGGGATCCCAGAATCAACTGCTAGATGCAGTAGCCTCCACCATCTCAAATAACCACGCTCAGAATATGGCCTACCAAGAATGGTCACATAGTCTCTTTGCTTGTATTTCTGACATCCAGCGCAACTTGTTAGCGTCACAGAAGTATTTAATTACCTCCCTGAATTCCCTTTGCTCCTTGCTCCTTGCTCTCTGGATACATAAAGGATCAAATATTCAAATTAGATGAACATCAGGCAGCCTGGCGTGAGAAAATTGAGGCTTTTCTGTTTAACCATTGGCAGGATTTTGAGACTCTGGTTAGTGAACTAAATCAATTCAGAGAGCATATCAACTTTCAACTCAAATGGATAGGAGCTCATGTTGATACTTGGGGCTGTCACCTGCATCATCAATATGGTCTGGATAAGGCTGCACTAGGTGACACTATATACCAAGTGCAAACTTATGTGGATAATTGGGTGGCTTCTATTGAGGTGACTCCTCCTGCTCCTCCTGTTGGGACCCCTTCTGATTTCAAAACCAAAGTATGGGAGGCCATTGCCAAGCTCAAGGCTACTACTAGACGCCAAGCTTCTGTGCAACCTCCCCCTCCAGTTGAACCTATGCCTGACCCTTGTATTGCCTCCCTCACTGATCAGGTGGCTACTCTACAAGGTGAAATTGAGTAGTTAAGACAGTGCCTCTCTAATTCTGAAGGTTTTTCATCTGAAGATGAAGATTAAGAAGAAGGTGAAGTTGCTAACACTCCCACTCATGACAATCATGGTTGTTGCCCTGGCTTAGAAGGTCAACCCCAGGTCTACTGCGTGTGTGCTCTAGATCCACTTGCCAAAGTGATAAATGATGTAGCTGATAGGCAAGACGCGTTGGAAAGAGAGGTCCAAAGCCTCTCCCGCTTTACAGAGACTCTAAATGGACAAGTTGCCCCCTTGGTCACTAAGGCCACCTCCCTGGCTACCCGTGTCAATGGGATTGCTGGCACCTTGGCAGTACAACAAATCAAGATTGATGAATTTGGGACTGCTGCCACAACTGCCCGAGACATTAGTGGACAGAATAGCTCTACCTTGGACACTTCAGAGGAAAGCCTTTGACTTCTCTGGACTAGACAACCTACTTCTGAATCCGAGTTTGAGGGCAACCCTCACATTAACGTCCTCAACCTTGGTGAGAACAGCCAGTCCTTGTCTTTGTCCATTGACCCAAATTATAAACCAACCTTCAAGCAGATATTTGATCCCAATACCTATACCATTTCTGCTTTTATGACCATTTACAAAACTGCAATGCGTAGGGCCACTGACAAAATCAAGAAGGAACACATCCTTACCTGCCTCCATCCCACTTGCCAGGAAGTTGTGGTCCCTGAGCTCCCTTCTATTGTCACCTGGGAGGATATGAATTGCCTCCTTATTGAAGAGTTTGGAGGAGACCTCAGCTTGGAAGTCAAGAAGGATGCATTTATGCATATCTCTTTCAAACCCAAGGAGACCCTGGCTGAGTTTGCAGATTGTTTCTACATTGAAGGCCAACAGTTAATTACTAGTCAACAGTTGACTCCCAGGAGGCCTACACAGCTTGTTCAAATGCTTTGAAGGTGAACCAGCTTCTATGCCTACACTTTAAGGCACACAAGGCTTCACTCACTTCCATGAAGAGTATTAAGACGCTCCTACAAGACATGCATTTAGCACATGGAGGTACAGTGATGCGTGATAACAAAGCCAATAATGCTGGGACCATCTCTTGTACGCCACACATTATGACTCTGGGTACTGGTGGGCAGGCTAAAAGACAGGTCTATCATAACTGTGGCCAGATTGGACACCACTTGCGCACTTGCACTAATTATCAAGAGGAAGGTTACAATCCCAAGGAACAGGCAGGAAAAGAGATGTCAGCTTAGACATGGAGACACTCTCTGCTGACCAATCTCCCCTGTCTCCCCCTGATCCTCCATCTGATGAGGAATCTCCCTCCTCCTCTGGCCCAACTATCCTTCATCTGTTTCACAACCTCTCCAGTGATTCAGAGCCTGACAATTCTGATAGTGAAGACTCTGATAGTTATGGCTACTCCGTCCTGGCTATTCCAGAAACTATCTTTGTACCCTACAAGCTTTGCTCTGGGAAGGCTACCACCACTTCCCAGGTACCTCCAAGTGAAGCTAAGTCCATGGTGGCTCGCCCTTACCCAGCTCAAGCCCATTGAACTCCTGTCTTGGTTGCCTTCTCTGAAGAGGCAGCAGAGTTAGCTGAAGCTCTTTTCCACAACGTAACTGTGTCTCTTCCACTACAGACTGTGTATAAGGAAATCCCTGTGTTATGGTGTATGCTGGCCAAATATGAAAATGAGCTAGAGGCTGCAGAAGATGTGTTGGCAGTCTTGCCTCCCTTTGGGAAAGATACAACCCACGTGGAAGTATCAATCCAAAAGGTCAAAATCAAGGCCACCTTGGACACAGGTTCCCCTGTCAATGTGGTTTTTTCCAAGCTAATGAAGAAACTTAAGTTGGCCCCTGACCTCAACTACACGCAGTTGTATGGCACAGCGGGCATGGCCCAAACTTGAGCCATTGGTGCCTACTCCGCTCTACCCATGAGTTTTGGGAAACTCCTTATTGCCTCCCCTGCTGTGGTCCTAGAGAACAAAAGCTATGACCTCTTGGTTGGTACTCAGTTCCTCTGCAAATATAACGGAATTGTCAACTTACGAGATGGATACTTTTTGCTCTTGGGACATGAGGTTCCTTTGATTTTTGAGGAACCTCCACGCCTCCTAGGAAAACATCTTAAAACTTGTGTGCTTGAGTACCCTACGGGTATCTTCTCAATCAAGTATAGGACTCACTCCTCCAACATGTGTACCCCTCCTCCTTCCTGCCCTGTGGAAGAAGGGGTACCTCTGCTAGCACCAGCCACTAGCACCATTCCCCCAGGCTCTCAAGTGGTGATTGACTCCCAGATTTCCTATGAGCTGCCTGAAAAGTCCTTCTTGGAGCTTTACTCACCTGAATCCTTGAGCCTTACCAAGCCCTGCCTATTTCTGGGGATTTTGGACCAAACTCACAAAGAACCCGTGCAATTACTGCTTGCTAATCTGACAGCCCTGCCCATGCAAGTAAACAGAGGCCAGGTTGTAGGTCATGGTTGTGTACTTGGAGCATAACAAGTATCCTCCCTCTACCCCTTTGTAACTTTCAGTGATTTCAACCTATCTGAAGATGATCCACAATTTCTCTCCTTGTTCACTGCTGCTGATTTCCCCCAATTGTCTCCTGTTCAACAAAAAGACATATTGGACCTACTCAATCAGTTCAGTGACATCTTTGCCTCTGGGCCTACAGACTATGGCCTAGCTAAAGGAGTCATTCATCAGATTGATACTGGGGATGCACCCCCTTTTTGTGCTAAATCATACTGCCGTAGTAGGGTGGAAGATGCTCAGGTGTCTAAAGAACTCAAGCAACTTCTGGACGCTGAGTTACTGGCTCCTTCCCAAAGTCCTTGGGCTTCCCCGTTACTGATCCTCAAGAAGAAAGATGGATGGCACCACATTGTAATGGATTATTGCCGCCTGAACTCTCTCACTAAGAAAGATTCATACCTCTTGCCCAGAATTGACAATGCTCTCAGGCGGCTGGGTGGTTCCAAGTTTTTCTCTGCCATGGATCTGGCTTTGGGGTACTGGCAGATTGACCTATCACCTGAAGATCAAGAAAAGGCTGCGCTCATCACGTCAGAGGGCCTCTTTGAACCCACTTGTATGCCCCAGGGACTATGCAATGCCCCTGCCACATTTCAGCGGGCTATGGACTCCATCTTACGGGACCTAAAACTCTCTTGTGTCCTTATGTATCTTATGATATTACTGTATTCAGTGCTACCTTTACTTATCACTTGGAGCATCTCAAGGCTGTTTTCGTCAAGATCTGTGAAGCTGGCCTGAAA
Source organism: Entomophthora muscae (assembly GCA_014839935.2). Taxonomy (NCBI): domain Eukaryota; kingdom Fungi; phylum Entomophthoromycota; class Entomophthoromycetes; order Entomophthorales; family Entomophthoraceae; genus Entomophthora; species Entomophthora muscae. Next base: position 180,238 of record QTSX02002944.1, read on the forward strand.
CTCAAACCCTCTAAATGCTCTTTCTTCAAGGAACGTCTTGAATTTCTAGGACATGAAGTCACTCAGACTGGAATCCGCCCCATGAATAACAAGGTGGAAGCCATTGACAAGATGCTACCTCCCACAAATCTTCAAGAGGTACAAGTATTCCTTGGTATGATGGGCTACTACTGACAATTCATCCCTGACTTTGCTGAACTGAGTGAACCCCTCGTGCAACTGCTTTGCAACGTCCCCTTTGAGTGGACTGACAGCCAGCAACAAGAATTTGAAGTGCTGAAGGCCAAGCTCAAGGAGGCTCCTATCTTAGTCTATCCTGATTATGATAAAGAGTTCATCTTGTATACCGACACTAGTGGAGTAGCTGTGGGTGCTATTCTTGCCCAACTCAACAATGAAGGTGTAGATTGACCTGTAGCCTACTCATCAAGGGTCTTTAATAAGCACAAAAAGAACTACAGTGTTACCAAGAAGGAATGTTTGGCTATGCTACATACAGTGAAGAAGTTTCAGCATTACATCTATGTAAACCATTTCATGTTAGTTACTGATCACTCCTCTCTCAAGTGGTTACAACAGCTAAAGGAACCTGAAGGTTGGTTAACACGTTGGGCTCTACGTCTGCAAGGGTATGATTTCACTATGGTACACCGCCCTGGGGCCCAACATCAGAATGCTGATGGCCTGTCAAGGATGCCAATCCTGGATATCCACCCCGCTGATGCTGATCAACTATATGAGCTAATAGGGTATCCTGACTCTTGGACCACTGAGTCCAAAGATATCCACCTAGCTCTACAGACCCTATCCAAGGACACCATAATTTGTGATAGACAACTCTTCAAGAAGGTTAACAATGCCTACCTACCTTATGTTTGCCCTAGTATGAGGATAGCCATCATCCTCCAAGCTAACATTGATACTGGCCATGGAGGTATAGCCAAGACTCATGACTGGTTGTGCAAAAACTTCTACTGGGAAAACATGCGCCTTTTGATCCCTGACCTCCTTGCCTCCTGCCATTCTTGTCAACTCCAACGTCCTCATCCTTCCCAACACCAGTTCCAACTCATCCCTCCAAAACATGATTTCCATACGGTGAGTATTGATTCTATTGGGCCCTTCCCCTGTTCTAGGTCGGGATGTTGGTTTGTTTTGGTTGCTATAGATCACTTTAGCAAATGGGTTGAAGCCAGAGCAACAAAAGATATAACAGCTAGGACCACAGCTACTTTCTTGCTGCAAGACATCTTCTATTGGCATGGCTGCCCTCAAGTCCTGCTCTCTGACAATGGTACCAACTTTAATGCTCGCCTCATCACCTCTATTGTCAAAGCTATGGGGACTCATCAGTTGTTCTCTGCGCCATATAATCCCTCCACCAATGGAACTGTCAAATGAGCAAACTCCACCCTAGTATCCATCATGAGAAAACTCACGCTATCTGATGCTACCAATTGGGACATGTTCCTCCCTGCCGCCCTCTTTGCCTACTGCCTTAGTAGACGTCAGGTGAATGGTTGATCCCCTTTTGCCATGCTTTATGGACGTGAGGCCACTACCCCTTCAATCTTGGGACCTCCTCTGATTGAGTATGATACATCTGCAAATCCCAAGTCCCACGTGAAAGACCTAACCAACTGTATAATTGACATCCAGGAAACCACCTACTCCACTACTTATAAGGTTAAGGCTTTGGAGCTCTCTCCGTCCAATGCTGCTAGAGCCCCCTCCCCAAATATCAAGTAGGCAATCTAGTTCTCTACTACCAGAATCTTACAGGTGTTAGAGCCCACAAGTTGGATTCCCTCTGGGTTGGGCCTTGTGAGGTTACCTTCAAAAAAGGCGTCAAATACACTGTGAAGCTACTATTGTCTGGCCGTCCCTTTGCCCATGTCCACTCCAAATTCCTTTGCAAGTATCAACTCCCTCCGTCCAATCTTGAGGGGGAGATGTCGTAAATTGCACTATTAATGCTATTTTGATATGCCCTTCAAATATTGATAGTTGCAAAGATTTGACTGGTTTTGCCTTTGAGTTTGGAAATTCCTTGCCTTCTGCAAATGGGTCTGGTTCAATATCCACCCATTCCAGATTATTGTACCTGTCTGTGGTTGATCCTGGTATGACCTCATCCCAGTGTGACCCCCTCAGCCACTCTGTCTTCCTATTGAGTGATCACTGCCTCTTGTCAACTATTTAAAGTAGAATCATTACTCCTAATAAAGACAAGTTTATCCACATTTGTGTTGGATTTTATAATCTTCAAGCTTTTCCTGTCCTTTCTGCCAAAAGGACTTTTACATCTTGTTTTCCAGGAAATTAAGGTATGTGCCCTTAATTTTGCCCTGAAGGCTAACCCAAGGCTAGCTTTAAACCTCAAATCTTTTGTAATAAATATTTCCCGCCGTGTCCTTCAGGATATTGTCCCCTGGAGCCGAACACAACAAATACCACTATTTACCATGTTTTTTTTGCCTTTGGTGGGCCATTTTGAAGATGAATCTCTTGCTTTTGCTTTTGCCTCTCAAAATGAGTTAATGACTGAATCAGGAAGTACAATTTTTGGTTTTTTGATACTTTGCAACTCACTTGCCCCACTCATGCTAGTGGCAAGTGATCCTACCATCCTGGTAGTGTTTTGTGGTATTCCTAACCACTATATATTCCATTTTGTATTCACCAATAAAATCTAAGTTCTATTCACATTTTTGTCTTTGTGTCTTCTGTACTTCCGCGCCTCTCTCTAGCCACAACTAGTAGAGATTATTCTTCCAGGGCTGCAAGGTAAGCACATAGTCTTCCCTGTCATCTAACCAAGACTTAGTACAAATCCAATCCTAAGGTTAGGATTTCCTGTTGTGTGTCTGTGCTGCGCCTCAGAACATGACAGTAAGTACTATTTGAGGACCTAGTTTACTCTCTCATTCTGTCTGTCTGTTGCTCTGGGGGTGATATTCAGTAGACAATGATATTTTTATTCCCAAGTCCTTTAGGATTTGGGCCCAAAACTTGGAGATGAATTGTGGGCCTCTGTCTGAGACCACTTCTTGTGGGAGTCCGTGGTTCATGAATACTTGGTTCTGGAATAGAGAAGCAGTTTCCTTTGCTGTTACTTTGGTCATTGTTGGAATGAAGTGAGCCATCTTGGTGAAACAATCAAAAATTACAATGATGGTGTTGACTCTTTTTGAATTGGGTAGCTCCACAATTTAGTCCATAGAAACTGACTTCCAAGGGCCTTCTGCAATTTGAGAGGTTGTAGATTTTCTTCTGGCTTTCCTTGCTTAGGCTTGGTATGTCTGCATGCCTTGCAACCACTGAGGTATTCTTCAATTTCTGGCTTCATCCTGGGCCACATGTAGTTCTCTAGACTCCTTTGAGTGTCTTTGTATGCCCAGGGTGTTCTGACATGGGGGAGCTGTGGTATTCCTTCAGTATCTCTAAGCACAGTGGACCCTCTGGTACGTAGATGTGTCTGTGTAGCTGCAGGGTGTTTCCATGTAGGGAGTAACCAGTTTGGTAGTATCAACTGTTGATATCTTTCTTTAATTCTTCCATGATAGAGATGCAGTGCTGATCTACAGTCTGAGCTATTTGAATTTCTTCTCTTCTACTGGCTAGTCCCAGGAATAGGAGCATTGGCTTAGTCATGTTTGGGGACAGCAAGGATTTAGTGTTGAATTCTTCAATCTCTTTGGTGCTAGGAAAAAGGTTGGCTCTTCAGCTTAGGGCATCAGGTACAATGTTGATCTTGCCTGGCTTGTAGGTTATTGATAAGTGGTAATCTGCTAGGAATAGGGCCCATCTATCTTGACGCTGATTCAGTTGTTGCGGTTTAAAGAAGTATGTCAGGTTCTTTTGGTTGGTCATGATTCTCACTGAGTGGTTGGCGTCACACAAGTATCTTCTCCAATGTTTCAAGGACTGGATGATAGCAATCATCTCTTTATTGTAGATGTGGTAGTTCAACTCAGGCAGAGTGAACTTCCTTGAGTGGTAAGCTATAGGGTGCAGCTTACTATCATGCCCCTCCTGAAGCAACACTTCCCCAATGCAAAGTCAGAGGTGTCTGTTTCTACAATGAAGGGCTTATTGTAAACTGGCATTGCCAAGACAGGGGCAGAAACAAAGGCGTTCTTTAGCAACTCAAAGGCAGATCTGGCAACGTCATCCCACACAAAGGGGTGTTTTTCAGAGGTAAGGCGGGTCAAGGGCAAGCAGTTTGAAGAAAAATTTTGGACAAATTCCCAGCAGAAGTTTGCCAAGTCCAGGAAACTTCTGACCTTCTTGTGGTTCTTAGGTTCAGGCCATGACATCATGGCCTCTATTTTATTGGGTGTCATTGAAAAACCTCCTTTCAGTACATTGTACCCCAGGAACTCTACTTCCTCTTGGAAGAACTCACATTTCTGGAGTTTAAAAAAGAGTCTGTGTTCCTTGAAGCGTTGTAGGACAGCTTGAAGGTGTTCAACATGGTCCATAGGGGTGTGACTGTAAATGAGGATGTTATTTAAGTAGGCTACATAACACTGATCCTTGAGTCCTTTCAAGACCATGTTCACCATAGTTTGAAAAGTTCTGGGCGTGTTGCACAACCTAAACAGCATAACCAAATATTCAAAGAGACCCTGTCTAGTCTTGAAGGCAGTCTTCCATTTGTTGCCAGGCCTGATCCAAATCTGGTTAAAGGCATCCCTCAAATCAACCTTTGAGAAGACGTTGGCTCCTGAAAGCTGGTCTGAGAGGTCTTCAGCATTGGGTACAGGGTATCTGTTTTTCACTGTGATGCTTTTTAGGTCCTGGTAATTGACACAATGATGTAGATTGCCACCCTTCTTTTTAACAAACAGTAAAGGGGACAAACAAGGAGATTTAGAGACGTGTATATATCCCTTCTTCAACATCTTGTCCAAGTAATCTCTTAAGGCGGCCTGTTTCTTTATGTGAAAACTGTAGAAAGGTCTGTGCTTAGGTTGGATTCCAGGGAGGAGGTCAATGACGTGATCAAACTTACTGTTTTTAGGCAAGGTGGTGGCTACTTCTTCTGAGAAGACAGACTCCCAAGGCTTCAAAAATTTTAGGATCTCAGCTTTGCAGGATTCCATGATGATGTTGTTTAACTCAGGGGTCTGCTGGGGGTTCAGGAAGGTAACCTCTAAGGTTTGGCTCTCATGAGTGAAAGTCACTTGACAGTTCTTATAGTCCAAGTTCAATTGGTGGTCAACCCATCATTCTAAGCCTATTACTACAAGTTTGGGAAGCTTCTCTATGACGTGGAATCTGGTGGGCAGGAGTCTCTCATTTAACTTCAGGGAGACAAACTCTTGTCATTTTTGGGATAGGTTTGTTGTCTTGTTACCCAATGTTACCAGTTGGGAGTTTCCTTGGATTGGTACACCCAGTTTCTCAGCTAGGCTATTTTTCATGTAGTTGAGGGTTGCCCTGCTGTCTAGGAGGGCTACAGTGTTCACCTCATGGTTGTGATAGCATAAGGTAGTGTCAATGATATGATAAAACTGGGAAGCATTTTTTATTGCTGAGATGGTGGCTCCTTGGTTTCTGTTGGAGCAGCTAGTGAAATCCTTGAATAAGTGGCCACTCTGGTGGCAATAGAAGCATAGCCCACTTCTGACATGGTGTTGGTACTCTTTGGGGTCATGTTCAGACAGGGTCTACTTGCACCAGGGGTTTGGTTGTTCCAGGGTTGGCCAGTGTGATATCCTTGTGGTTGGATGAAGTCCATGCCTCTGGCAATAGCCAGGAGCTTGTCTTTGGGGAGGTCACATTGGAGGTGTCTCATTAGACTGACATGGTGTGGGTTCAAACTTTTTCTGAAATGCAAGCCTGATATGTTGTTGGGAATCTTGGCTGTCTCTTCCAGGCATAGGAATCATTGTATGTAGGTCTCCAGGCCGTCTCTTCCTTGGGTCAGGCGGATGAGCCCTATGTAGGCTTGGATCTTGGCCCCAGCGGGGGTGGTTGCTGAATTCATTCTCTCCAGGAATTGTTTGTAGGAGAGTATAAGGTCTGGAGCTTCCTCTAGGCTGTTCAAGAAAGTTTCTCTGGCATCATCCTTCAGTTGGGCGGCCACCATCATAACCTTCTGAGCATTGTCTCTGAAGCTCTCAGGGGCACAGAACAAGCTGTTTATTATGATCATTCCTTTTCTGAAGCCAGCCAAGTCCATTTTTGGCAGGTCAGAAAAGGTTGTGGGAGCAGTGGTATTCTGGTTTGAGGTGGAGATGGTCACAGTCTGGACTGGGGACAGCTTGGTGATGATTTCTTCTTGACTTTGTTATTTTCTGGTTTCTTGGTCATATACTGTCTTATGTAGTAAGTTGAGGTCAAAAATAAAAGCATATGAGATGCCCCTATAATCAAAGAAGAATAGGGGCCCAGGGCTACTAGTTTTGATATGGTTGACATACTATCATGGCCCATACCACAATCCAGCTGGACTTCCGCAGGGGAGGCAGGCCAGGCCAGGCTCCAAGTACACAATAGGCGCAATCCTGACCAGATAGTTGACTGCAGTAGCTAGGGATTGCTAATTCCCAGTATGGGGCGCAACCTGGTTGGCCAGCCCCAATACTGTGATATAGACAAAATCCAACTTACTAAAGTCCTGGGCAGGAGGCACAGTTGGTAAGGGAGGAGTAGGAGGGATCTCCAGCATGGAGGTCAAAATAATCACTCTTGGTGGCCAGGAGGAGCAAATACGTGAGGTTGTAAAGTGTAGTGGAGTTGCAAATAAATGCAAACAGGATAGTTATATTGGTGCAAAAGTAGTTGATTCTTTCAAGAAAATAAGGAATCCTGAGCATAAAGATGTTTAATTTTAAGATGTCAACAAAGAAGGGGGATGCCAGTGTTCCCGGCTATATCCTGCTGGGAAACCGCAATTGGGCTTACTGGCAACTTCTTATTGGTTGTCAATGGATTATTCTCAAGCTGGGTTCCATTGGTGACTCCTGATTTGTCAGTTATATAGATCATTTCATTATTTTTGCCCTGGGGAAGCTGGCAGGAGAATTTTGGGCCATTTGGCAACCCAAGTCCCCAATTCTGGGTTTCAGAGGGTGTGGGCCAATTAAAATCTTTTCCACTCGGCTTTGGGGTGGTTTTCCATTGTCCCCAGGCTTGTCATTGACCAGGGTTCAATTCTTCACTTAGAATTAAAGTTTTCTTTGGGTTAATCTGCGTGATTGACGGCACAATTGTTTGGTCTCGCAATCACTCTATCACAGGTGTTGACCCTATGCAGCATAGGGTTTTGTCTGGCCCATTCTGGGCCCTGAAACACAGAGTTATCACAAGTTAGGACCAATCTTATAACATCAAGGTTGCTTGCGGGTCCCAGAGGGAACTATTTGGAACAAAATCATGGAGGCTTACCACACCTGTCCCACGGCAGGCCACCCAGGGAAAAACAAAACGGTGGAGCTCATTTGCCAACAGTTTTCATGAAAAGGGTTGACTGTGCAGGTGGTGGCTTACATTTGTGACTGCTTGGTATGTGTTTGGTCTAAGGCAAGCAGGAACAAGACTACTGGTTTGTTGGTTCCTTTACAACCAGCTGTAGGGCCCTGGACGTTGATGTTGGTGGATTTCATCAGAGAACTTCCAAATTCTGACGGTTTTAATGCAATCATGGTGGTGGTTGACTGCTTCACAAAAATGGACACTTTTTTCCCTGTTCAACCACAATTAATTTGGTAGAGACAGCTAGGTTGTTTTTAAATAGAATCTTCTCCCTGCACAGCATTCTGATGGAGATTGTGAGTGACCGCAGTCCCAATTTATTGCTCAGTTCTGGGAAGCTTTTACTGGAATTCTGGGTATCAAATTGTGTTGTTCCACAGCTTTCCACCCCCAATCCAATGGACAAACAGAGAGGATAAACCAAAGTTTGGAGGTCTAACTGTGCTGCTACACTAATGTGTGACAAGATGGCTGGTGTGCTAACCTACCCATGTCAGAGTTCACATATAATAACACCCCACACACGTCAACTCAGGTTTTGCCATTCTATGCCAATGTAGGTTACAATCCCTCATCCACCATGGGCCCTCACTTGGTTAGTAACGTAGAAGCTGCAACTGATCAAGCTGCTACATTGAAGCAGGTTCATCAGGAACTTCAGGTCACTCTTGCCGCTGCTGTGACAACTTACAAGGAATACACAGATTGCAAGCACCAGGAAGGTCCAACCTACCAGCCAGGTGATCTGGTCATGGTGGATGCCCGCAATATGAAACTGAAGGTTCCCTGCCGCAAGTTAGGTCCCAAACAAGATGGCCCCTTCAAAGTTGAATGTCAAATTGGTCCTTCTGCATACCAATTAGATTTACCTCCAGCTTTTAAGATTTTCCACACCTTCCATGAATGCTTACCTACTCATTTTAATGGTACTGAGACTCCTTCTTCCCAACCCATTCTCATGGAAGGAGAACCTGAGTATGTATTAAATTGCATTTTGGCTTCCCGTAAAAATCAACGCCGTCTAGAGTACTTGGTGCCATGGAAGGGTTATCCTGATTCTAAAAACTCATGGGTTCCCCAATATGATTGCTCAAATTCTCCAGATCTTATCCAAGAGTTCTATGATTGCAATCCCACCCCCATTGGTCACCCTGAGCTTACCTTAGCCGCAATGGAACTCCCCCGTCCACAAAAACTTCTCCTTGTCCCATCTTCTGGATGGTGGTATTGTTCCTGGGCTAAAGTGGAGGGTAATGTCACAGTAAGTTCCATAATGCCGGGGATTATTCAGCCGAGTAGGAAAGTGCAGAAAGTGCAGAAAGCCCAAAAACCTTTAACAAAACTGACGGATTTAACAGATTTGAATCAAATGGTTGATTGGAAATGGGTTACAGCTGCTCCAGTTTGCTGGTCAAATCTGATCCCCCCTGTAAGTTGACGTTGATAAATTGACGTAATTTAAGGGTCACCAGATATGAACTTGTGAAACAGCATGGCCGTCAGAAATTGGTCACTCAAGGGTTCTTTGCAACCTGGACTAGATACTCACTTGGCAATGTGGAAGGAATAGGAGCCCAGGAACCAGGCGGTATTGCTTAGTCAAGTTTTGATATATATTGAATAATTTTCACTGTTTCAACTCTTAAGAGTTGAGTCCTCCCAAAAATTTACTCAATAAAAGCACATATTCCCTGGTGTAACTTTACTTTTAAAAATGCATCTCGCAGTTGGATTTTTGCACTACATTCCCTACAATTTAATCCTTAGCCAGATTATTACTGGAAGATGGGGGCCTGCTGCCGGTACTTTGTTGTTGCAACCACCAAATGTTAATTCAATGCCTGCCAATCTTGGAGCTATTTCCCCTACTGTTGAAGCTGAAACTCTGGTTCTATCCCAATGTCCTGAATTTTATGCTGAAGACATTCTGATTCTCTCACAGGCTATTTATCTTGGGCTACTTTGGTTAGGATTAATTGGTTTACTTAATTCTAGTATCTCAATTGCAAATCTCATAAAACAATATCTGAAGCCATGTTGGTGGTTAATCATTAATTCTATGTGGATTTGGGTGGTCATTCCCCATCATTTAGAGACAGCTTCCTATTATCCCGTGATTTCTGTCACAAGTACATTTTCCAGGTATCCTGATATGTAGCCTGGTTTAGTACATGAGCAAAGGTGGGCAGGTTCTTTTCAGTCATTCTTTCTTTCATAGGCAGGGTCAAAAACCCTAGCTGCTACCAGTGATGAGGAGCAACTTTTGGGGAAGTTTCAAATATGGATTTAAGAAGAAGTATATTTTATTGGGTAATACTTTAGACTTATATAGCTTGCGCTGTGGCAGGGACTTAAGTTGGATCAAAGATAAGGATGATCATGTGCGAGTTGGATTCAAGTTGCTGGATATCTGGACAAGTCATGTAGTATTGGTTTGTTGTCATTTACAGAATGTTGAACTGAATACTGGATTGGCGCCAAACCAGGCAATGGCTGGATGTTAAGGGTGTTGGTGACAGCCAGAATACCAGTACGTCCAGCTCTTTGACACTATTGTCATCACTTTTAAGGTATTCCTTTACTTCTGTCCAGTTTTTGCTCCCAAAAAAAGACATTAAGAATATTTTTATCCAGTATATGTTTCGTACTCCATGGATTTATTTAGACCGCTTAGCACTAAGATGGTGTCGAATTTTCTTTGCTTATGGGTTGGCTTTGGGTGTTGTTAATTTGATCTGCTATTGCTCTGATTTGTGTGTGGGAGTTTTGCATTATAGTGCACAACCTTTGTGCACCTGGCTCAGAACATAGTGAACATAAGAGAAAGTGGGATAGACATGGGTTGATTGGTTTATATTTTGGGATCCTGATCTTACTATGTGACTTTATTCCATTGTGTATCTGATATGGATGTTGTATATTTGATCTGATTCGCTCATTAAATGGTGAGTTTCTAGTAACTTGGCTTAAACTATGTGTTTGGGGTTACATTTTGTTTCATGTGTAACTTTCAGTTTGCTTTGATATACCCATCTCAACAGCTGTGTAAAGCTCAGTATGAATAAGGGTTTAGTCTGAGTGGAGGATCTTTATTTGGTTTTCTTTAGCCTAGTTTACTTTATGTACCTCTATTTTGGATTTAAATTTGGTTATTGGATTTGGCAATGCCATGGTTTCAAAAAGTACAGTAAACTTGGTGAAAATGGTTGGTGGGTTTGAACAACTCATTTTGGATTCATTTCATTTGTCCACCTTGATATACAGCCGTGGCGTGAACCTTGTCATGTGTCCATTAGATCTTGCATTTAAATAAAATACCAAAAATGATTTAATTAAGAAAGAAGCCTAATTATATTCTGGATTGCGAATCATGCATGTATATTGATTTAACAATCCTGCATTTTGCCAGCAGGTTCTAAATATATCGTAACCTGAATATGCCTCTGGCTAGATGGAGGAGATTTAAACTAAGTAAATATTGAATCTAATTGGGTATTTATTTAATCACATTTCGAAGTGGAGCCTGAGCTAGCTGTAGGGTTTATTAGCTTGGCTCCTATTCTTGGAAAATTGTCTGAGCAGCGCCAATCTCCAAATTAAGGATCAATGGATGGGGACAGATACAAGCTTGCGCATGGTTAGGAAGGCCGAAGTAGACCACAGACCAGCGTTTGTTAAATACAGTGCAAGCCATAGATTAGACCACAGCTTGGGCCACTCAGGAGTGAGGTGCAAGATGAAAAACGAGGCCAATGGCCATATCAACCCCGACAGCACCGATGCCGTTTCCATCAGCCCCGCTGGGATGTCGGGGTATGCATTGCAGGTAAAACACATGTTATCCTCGTCATAGTCGCACATGACTAGTGCCAAAATCAGTGACCCCAAGCCAACGTAAAGGAGCAGCTGGTGCATGTAAACTTCTACAAGGCAAATCATGTGGTAAATAGAGTCTAACTTGCCCTCGGATTCCAGCTGCAAGAAGCTGCGCAAGACTACACATGAGATGAGGGTTAGTAGAGCTTGGCTGAGACGCAGCCCCTGGCGGAGAGGATGGCTGCCGTTGGCAATTGGAGTTGCGTGATGCATTGCTTCACGAGTATCCAATCCCGACTATTTAAACGCAATCTATTCCCAAGCTGGAGCTGTCCTGGTTACCGCCTAGCCAATCAATTCTTGGCATGCTTATTCCAAGCAAGCATTTTGGATCCTTTCACATCAACGAGTCCATCTTCCGATTCAATGTCATTTAAACCTTTACATTTCTTTAAATTCCAATCGTCAAATTAGAACGCTTTAATTACTCTAAACATCAGACTGAATTGCAAGATGCCATTGAATTCTTTACCGGCAAACCCGACTAATATTGCATCCACACTAAGGACACTGTCAGCTAGGGCTAGCTCTGGGTAATGGCGAAAAGCTATCCTATAATTTAGATATTAAGAAATTGGTGGTTTGACTAAAGCGGCCTAGAGCCGGAAGCTAGCCGAAGCTGCCCTATTATAGTTGGCAGAATAAGTATCCTGTTCGCGGCTTGGGTCTCAGTTATATAAATAAATCTTGCACTACCCCGCATAATCCGACTGGGATCTGTCCTCTAATAAGGACAGGTCGATATAATTAGGCTTGGGATCCAGGCTAAATTGAATTTCCGGATTCACTCCTCATTGCTTCAAACCCCGCAGCTTTGCTTTACAATTTATATCTGCTGTGAACTTGGGCCTAGATCACATGGCTGGGCTCAGCCCCGGCTAGCTTCCGGCTCTAGGCCGCATTTAGTCAAAGCGGAATCACATCTAGTATTTAAATATGCTTAAATAAAAATTTTAAGGTAATGACCCAGAGCCAGAAATTAACTGCGGCTGCATGGGGTTTGGCCGAAGCAGCCTTACCTAGATCACATGGTTGGGTTATAGTAGGAAAGTGAATGTGGCCCAAACTAAAGCATACAAGAAGACTGTGTTGGATTCTGAAGCTGGACCATTACCGTTAACCGTTCCGTCAAAACGGTTTAAACCGCGCTTAACAGGGACCTGGTTTGACCCACCGAGATAAACAGACTGTGGAGAAACTAGGTTTGGCATCAAAGCAATCAATTGCGGGAAACCAATGATGTTTTGATCGGCTCCCCTACCCAAACACCAATAAAGCCAACCCAACCCTAACACCAACCGTGTCTACCGATCCCCCACATCGGAATTCACTCCAATTAAATATTGTATCTTTACAATTAGTTTGGCTGCATCTATAGTAACCCATTACCTAATGCGCTTTTTAAGCAACTGCAACCCGTTATCCCATAAACTAGGTACATATTGTTACCCTAGCACCACCGCTACTCCTGATACAATAGCTCTTTAAAATCCCCCTGTCGGAGCATCAGCACAATACACCCCCTTTCTGATGATATAGTAGCTATCAACCCTGTCAAGATGAACAGAATTCTTTGCTTGGTTAAGAATACCTACCCCTTTAAGGAGATCTAGACATCGATAGATAAAATGCCATCGTCTCTGAACCCTAATAAACCTGTGTTCCCTTAAAAAAAGATAGATAAAATGCCATACGAATTAAACACAGCAAATCAGATGTCAAGAAAAGCAATGCACCGCCAAATCAAAGTATACACTTGACTAGAGCAGGGGCAGGTCGCAATTGCAACTGTCACATTTTGTGCCCTGCTCCTAAAGTCACTGTACTTTTTTATGGGGACCCAAGTTTATTAGGGTTCAGGGGTGGCATTAACCTAAAGTCACTGTACAATATGCATGCATTGTGATGTGACCAAGCAAAATCCTATGTGGTTTCATGCCGTGTCCAATCCTAAAGTATGCAAATTATTCCTTTCAATTGAAATAGATACTTCTCATTTTTTAATTAGTATTTTACCATAACTATCTAAATAAAACTGTGGATGTGACCATACAACAGTCACTGCTGAGTATTTAGCCAAATAAATGCTCTGAAATATAAAGTTGCTCTGTTTTGCTGTTTATTTTATGTAGATAGATTTGGCTGGAATTCTTCAGAAAAAGATTCCTAGAAACTTAGTATCTATATTTAATAAAAGAACAGAAGGTAGTTTTGTTAGTTAGGCTGTACTAACTGACAAAACTAAGGCAAGATTGGCCAAATCAATCTTGGAGACTAGGCGTCTCAAAAACGAGTTAATTGACCAGGAAGGTTAATTAATAAATACACTGCAATATAATTAATGAGGATTTAATTATATTGGTTAATTGCCTTGATGGTGTCAAGAAGTTTGGTTAAGGTTAACCATAGTAAACCCCTGAATTTGGGTTTAGAAACACTGTGGTGGTGTCTTGTTTGAGGATTGAAGCATTTTACTGGGGTTTTAAAATGCGAGAAAACCATTAAATGCAACAATAGCTGAATAAAGGTAATGATGCCTAGGGATTCAGGTTTGATCAGCTGGTTTCCAGTTGGAACATTGATAGCTGAGTTTTGGAGTGTGTATATTCCACAGGGTTTTGGCGCCGGGAGCTGGGGAAGCTCCATGCTGAATTGGTACATTGGGATGAATGGAGTCAGGTGACTGTTTCTCATTGTAGGTTGGTTCTCATAGGTTGAGAATTATTGGTAATCTTTTAGGTAAAGATCTAGGCTTTGATGAATTGAATGTCATAGACCACGTGATATGAATAATAGGTCAATTCAGGAACCAGAAGGGTTTTCAGCCAAATATGCCCCAAATGGTATATAAGCAAAAATAGCTAGTTTTAAATAAAGATATCTTGTCAATTTTGATGCTTTCCCCTCAACTACTTTTTAATTATCATGTCTTCTTTACTATCATTTGAGAGAGCAAAATTTGGAGTACTTTGTGTAGAAACCACTGCTGCTAGGAAAGAAGTCCCTACAAGTTTGCTCAAGGAGGCTTGGGCAAGTCTGGAGGTCTCTAAGATAGCGCTTGAGGAATCTTTGGTAGAAGTGAAAGCGGCCTTTGAAGAACTATATACCAATTATTTTGCCAAAGAGGGAACCCCTGCACAAGGAAATAGAATTTATGCCTGGGATTCCTGGAACTTGCTGTTAGGGTTTGATGAAATTTTACACCAAGTGAAGGACAGAGCCAATCAGGAAATTGAGGCGTTAAGAAGTAGGGAAGAAAAGAGAATCAAAATTATGGCTTGTTGGCGGGATGACAATAAAGTGCTGTCTCAGAAAATTGCTTTCCTGGAGGCAAAGCTCCTCAAAACTTTGTCATAGGAAGGTAACAGCAATAAGAGTCAAGGGCAGAATAATGGCAGGATGGACTGGTTAGGCCTGGATCTGTCACAGAGCCCAACGCGGGGGCAGAAAAAACCCATGGTGATAGGATTCCAGTCTATGCTTGCCAAGATGTCACTGTTCTCTGGAAATCCCAAGGAAAGAAACACTTTCCTGGAGGGTTTCCTTATACAGTAGTTTTAAAAGCTATGGTGACAAGCAAAATGAACTCAGATTTAAACAAAATCATTTCAATTTAAACAAAATCCAAGTCACATGAGATTCAGGATTCAAATAATTTAAATATTGTTGGTTAATAAATGAAATGCCAAACCAAAAAACGAAATTTCACTCGCCCATTATACAAAATTATATCAAACATCAAGTAAGGTAGTTCAACCCACAAACAAAATGAACTGACGCAACAAGTGAAATGGATGGATGCTATTCCGGAGTATATTATAATCCAATCAGGATTCATATGAGACACCAACAGAAGGACCAAAATGAAACAAAATCTGAGTAATCTAGAAGCGAGATTACACAAACACGAAACAAAATGAACTCACAAAAGATGTGCAGTATGAGCAGCCTAAAATAGAAAAATAACAGTATAACAGCCAATCAACAGCTATCCAATTTAGGAACAGAGGCATTTTATTCATTTACATGGATCCTTATTTGTATGGAATGGTTTTGAGAACCTTCCAAATATGGACTCAAGATTACAATAAAAATAAATCATTAAATTTTAAAATTTCTACTTTTAGTGATTTTATCCTAGGTTTTTTACAATGGTTTTTAATAACAACATCTTCAACGGCACCAGCAGCCAAGCCAGCTTCAATGGAGGTGAGGCTCAGGACGTGGAGGCACCTGTTTACACCCAAGCCTTTGAGGCGGGTAACAAGGAAGCTGACCTGTTACTGTCCCCCGACCCATATGGCTTTGACTTGTTTGAGAGTCACTTTGCGTCTAGTGCTGCCCCCGCTCCCACACCCACCCCTGCACAAGCTGCCCACCAACCAACCAATAAGGATGACAACCTTGATTCAGAACAACTTCCTGCCATTGCCCAACCTGCTCCCCCCTCAGCCAATCAGGCTTCAGCTCCCCCGGCCCAGCGCCCCAAGCGACAAATCATCACCACCCAAATTCTTCAGGAAATTGTGGTACTCAACCTGCAGGGTCTGTCCTGGGATCAGATTGCTGACCAATTGCAATTTACCCGAGCTACTGTCATGCGGGAATTCATCAGCATGATGAACAGGGGGAATCAGATTGGGGCGGCCAAGAAGCCCAAAAGGCCCAAGAGTCCCAGATAACTGAGGCCTACTGTCATGCCCTGTCTCAAAGGGCAGGCTTCTTGAGATAATTAATTTGTTTTTCAGTTTTACTTATGTTTTGGGTTATTTATTAATATCCAAAATTTAGGTTAAATTGTTAATAATTTAATATTTTAAAGTACTTAACTTTGTTTCCTTGCAATTCATGTTTGAGTCGTGTTTTCATCACCCGCTGTCTTCCCAGCTATTCAATAGCTTATATTTTTTTACTTTAAGTTAGATTTATTCTAATTTTTGCTTACATTTTTGAAACTCCTTTTTCAAGTTGTTGCCGCTCTCCCCAGCCTCATTCTGCCTGTCAACTTTGAACTGGTCTTTTGTTTTATCCTTTTTCTTGCCTCTGGTTCTCCAAACTTCCCCAGTTGCTCCTCTTCTTGGCTGCTTCCTCCCTGGTGATCATTGTCAACAGAAAAGGCTTTCTTACTATAAATAAAGAGCTTTTGAAGAGTAGGCTTTAAGCTGAAATTCTAAGTGATTTCTTCCCCTTCAATCTTTTCAAATTTTAATTTGAGATCTTAATTTTTAATAATTTATACATTTTTATTAGTTTCATTTCAAAGTTTAGTTTTTCTTTCTTTTAAAACAGATGGAGCTAGTAAGACAACAATCCTTAGGCTTGTTGTATCCATTGTTTTCCCTTAAAGAAGCGTTCAATAGTTATATGTACCAATTTGCGGATGGAGAATATCCTAATATTGACATTCCCTTAGTTACAAATTGTTCACTATTAAATACTTTGTTTTATCTTATATGCTTAGGGTTTTAACACTCAATCACTCCTTTTGTAATACAATATAGGTTTTTAGCAGGGTTCTGTAAGATTATCTTATAGACAGTTCCTACGTTTCTATATCTTTTAAATTTGAATCCTAATGCCTCGCACGCCCTAGTTTATAACCTTGCGCCATTATGGGCAAGACCTTACACCTACCCAATCATGCTCGACCTCCTCCAGCGGGACCCCAAGCTTCCCTTGACCCAGGTCCGGAAGCAACTTGCTCACCATGGCATTTGGGTGTCTGAGCGCATGGTGCAGCTCTGGATGTACAGGAAGGTGGCTTCTGTACGGGTTCTTACCAATTTTGCCGGCAACCAATGGGATGGCGCTGAGGATTCCCTGTATGATCTTGAGATTGAGGCAACCCTGGTCTGATGCCTGACAAGTCTGTCAGATGATGTCATTTTTATCTCCACCTACAAGTTATCAATTGCATTTGACAATTTTGGTGAGATGGGAAAACCCGTCACCAAAAACGGAAGGAAGAAGGTCAAAAAGGGGATGTTCATTGGTGCATTTCTGGCTGTGTCGGCCAAGGGTTTTGTCTATTATTGGACAAACCCTGATTTTGTTGATGGGTACTCATACGGCCACATCCTTGGTGGATTGCTCAACTCCTGGGATAGCTTAAATTCAAAGCATCAGGTTTTCTTGAGCCACCAGATGGAGGGTAGCTCCTCTGCCCTTGAGGCCATCCAAGGACGCGGGCACCAAGCCTCTGTGTACCCAGCTGGCCACGCCAACGTCCATCTGGGTGATGTTGTCTTCTTTAACATTGGAGATACACTGCAGGAACACCGCCCTCAGGCTTTCAACAACCTCTATCTTGGGGTCCTTGACCACAATTCTCTCTTTGGTCACCAAATGGTGGCTGACTTGTTTGCACAAATGGTTTTCCATGTGAACATGGGCAGCCAATCACGTAAGGATAAGCGCCTTCCACCTCGGGCCACTGCCACTTACCAGCCCATCCAGCCAATGACCAATGAGGAGTACAACAAGCGGTATATGGCGGCCATTGCGTGAAATCCTCCTGCCTCCACCCCTGCCACCAACACCCCTCACCTGCAAGCCCCACCCACCCAATCCCAGACCCACCAAGCCCACTAAGAAGTGCATTCCTGATGTCAAACCCGTCACTCTTCCCTGCCTCAATAAACCTCCTGTTGCTAAACATTCTATTTATATTATCATTATTTTGAATTTCAATAGTTCAGGTTCTCTTTGTTTATAGTTGGGTTTATTCTTTATGTTCAGCTTTTTTCTATAAAATCATATATTTACTATGTTGTGTATCTAGATCCAGAACATAGTTATTTTTAGTACCCAAACCCAGCCCCCTGTGAAAATATTAACAACAACTTGGTGATCAACTGAATTTGAATTAGAAAATTATAGTGTTAATTGTATTTAGATAAAGTTGTTACTGATCCAAATTCAATACCTTAATGATAAACTTTAAGCCAATCAGGAGCCAAGTGATAAAGTGATTGTTGGGACATAAAGGGTCATTCAATAATTCTTTGATGCATGTGCGCTAATTCATATGATTGGCTGGTTGTTTTGCCATTGTATGCCATTGCCACTGTGGCAAGTTGTTGGTGGACTAGAGCCCAATCAGCCGCTGAGTTAACACTAGTCCATCAACAACTTGGCACAGCGGCAATGGCGTACAATGGCAAAATAACCAGCCAATCATATGAATTAGCGCACATGCATCAAAGAATTATTGAATGACCCTTTATATCACAACAATCACTTTATCACTTGGCTCCTGATTGGCTTAAATTTTATCATTAGGGTTTTGAATTTGGATCAGTAACAACTTTATCTAAATACAATTAACACTATAATTTTCTAATTCAAATTCAGTTGATCACCAAGTCGTTGGTAATATTTTCACAAGGGGCTATGTCAAGCGCCAAAAATAATATGGTAACCAAGGAAACAATGCCACACAAAGCAAACAGCACATAGTGAGATGTGTGTAAAACATATACAAAATGGGTAAAAAGATGGGATAATGTAGTAAATGGGAAAACAAAAAGGAATAAACAAAGAGGCAATTGTATCATAATAATACAGAATTTATTGGGGCAAGAGCTATAAAAACATATGAAAAGGTTAGTAAAAAATCAATGAGCAAATTAGAAAAACTTCTAAAAGACCTTGACTTGGCAATTGCCAAAATCAAAGAAATTGACCGCAAGGTCAAAGCAAGAGTTAAGTCTGCCGTCCTTGAAGGGGACAAAATTGAAAAGGTGTCAGCCAAGTCACTCATGACCAAAATACCGGATACCCCTGAGAAGACAATAGAGCGCCTACTCAACATTAAGAAGACAGTGGTTGAAGGCTTGCAATTCAAGTCCTTTGCCCTCTCTGTACTGTCTGTCTGGACAAACGACCCTGAGATGTATGCACATCTCAAACCTGCCAAGAGGGCCTGCAAGGAGGACACTGAGATGCCCGCACAACTGCTTGGCCAAGGATGGCAAAGCCTGCCAAAGCTGCCGGCAAAGAAGAAACCCAAGAAGGTAACCTAAGAAAATAAATTTAATAAAAATTCATAAATACTTACCTTTTTTTATAGAAGATGTTGATGGCAAACTCCGCTGGGTCCTGGTTCCTTTTGTTCCCCCCACGTTCTACTCAAATTTTGCCACTCACGTGGCAAAGCAGCTTTTCCTGTCCCCCCTTTCTTGCAGGAGCTTGAAGATAGGATTCACGGTGCATTCCCAATGTCCAGGGAGGCATTGTCTGGGCTGACACATGAAGAGGGGGCATCTGATTGGGCAGTTACTGCCTACAAAGATGCTCAACTGGTTTGCCTGGACCCGGTTAACCTCAGTGGAGTTTACTGTATAAACTCCATTAAGCTTGTTTGGGACGTCCTGGCAACGCTCCCATTCAATAATATACCGGAGATGGGCCGGGCTCATGCGGCTGCTCAATTCTGCTTCCCAGTGGAGCATACCCTGTCCTACTTGCTGGAGAACTTCAGGCGCACAGTGGCAAAACTGGCTGTTGCAGACGCAACAGCTGTAAAGAAGTCAAAAATCCTTCTGGCAGACTTTGGGCTGGCCTGGAGTGCCAATAAGACAGGGGTCCCAGAAGCTATGGATCTTACCTTTGGCAAAACTAAACATGAGAAAAAAAATAAGTGCAGTATACAATAAATTATGCGAGTTTACAGAAGCCTTTGCTGGGTAAAGGCTTCACCTTGTTGTTTACCTGGGGTTCCTATTCTACTTTGGAATGTGCGCCAGCTAGAGGATCTAGACGGGGTCCTTCTTGGAATTGACAAGGCCCAGCTTGCACTTGACGGGAAGAAGGTCCCCCCCCGGATATGACTCAGTGGACCATGTTATCCAGGACGCACTGGTCCTGGCTGGAATCTACAGGTTTGCGGCCCCGCCTAAGAAGCTGCTGCTTCACTCTCACCTAACCATTCTGCCTTTCACCAGCAGGTGGGAGTATTTTAACCAGGGTGTATCCACTGTCCACAGTGTGGTGGTGGAGGTTGTGCACCACCTCTATTGCGGGGTGGGTACATACTGCCAAACCCATTATAGGCGCTCCTAATATATCCTCTATTCCAATAAATATATTTACCCTTTAGATTATTTTTATTATAATTAATAATTTTATAAAATAATATTTTAGCAAACATTACTTAAAAAGTAAATTCCAGGGAAGGTTTTAATAAAAGCATATAATATATGTCAATAAAATCTACTTTCCAATTTGTATGATTTACTTTTTTTAGTTTGCTTTTTATATTTATTTGCCAAAAATGATATTGATGTGTTTGCGTAATCCATTATCAAGCGTTTGGGATACCCTTGGATGCAATAATAAAAATGATTATAAATAAATATATTACTAACCTTCATTGATGGTGCTGCTGAATGTGATTGCGGGCTTGGAAACATCTAAATATAAAATGTTAGTTAATGAATCTTGATTAGTAAATTAGAGGATATATAAAAAAGTGGGATAAGCTAAGCCTTTAATTGATTGGCTGATTTGCAAGGCACGCAGGGATAAACAAATCAGCGTGGCCATAGAATTTGGCCACGGTCTCAGCTGGGAGGATATGGATCCCGTCCTGCAGCAAATCAAAAAGGTCCTCTGTCCCAGTTGGGGTTCCTCGCTTGACAACTTGCTTGAGCCACCCAAAGACTTCCTCGATGGGATTTAGGAAGGGAAAATAGGCAGGGAGGAAGAGAAGGCGCAAATTTGCCGTGGCCAATTGCTGGGGGCCCACTGCAGCGCTGGTGTCAATCATTGGGAATTCCTCAAGAATATCTGCCACCTTGTGGAGACCAACGTTGTCCAGCACAATTACGTTGGTGAAGCCCGGGCTTGTGCGCCTCAGGTGCTCCTGGACCAATTGGAGGAATGATAGGAAGGTCCGGCTATTGTGAGATCCCAATATCATTTGGTAGAGCTCAACCCCCTTTGGACCGAGGAGAGCCACCATTGAATAGGCTGTGGCGCGGACTGCAGCACACTAGCCACCCCGTCATTGGAGCCTTTTGGGACATAGCCATATGCATTGCGCATCAACAAGGCAAATACTGATTTGTTGATTTAGTAAAATTTGACTGTCCCCTTGGCTTTTAGGGCAGTGTACGCCTCCACGTATTTTCTCCGAGTCTCAACATTGGCTGGGCTGTTTCTGTTGTAGGGGGAAACCCCAAGCTTTTATCAAGAAAAGCGCATTCCCTTCACCAGATGATAGTAAAAGGAAATTGAAGCCTCAACCCCAAAAGCAGACTTGACCATGGCCTGGATATTTGCCAGTTCAAGATGGCAGTCCCAGGTGATCCACTGGCAGATTGCCCATTTGTGCTCCTTTGTGAGCATGGTCAACACATGCAAGGATTTCTCCGCGGCAAGGACTTGACCTGTATTGAGGAACTTGTTGAAGGTCTTTGAGGCGTACTTGGGATCCACCCTGACAATGGCTGCAGCCGCCTTGTAATTGCCTGATTCACGCATTAGATTAAGCAGGATGATGCGTTTGATGTCAGGGATGCACTTATGGGCGGGCTTTTTAGCTGTGGGGATTGACTCATCGGCATTGGGCAAGGCACAGGGCATAGGCACCTTGTTGTAGAAGGCTGCAACTTTCTTGCGCACCAGTTGTCCCTCATCAGTTTGAAAGAACTCGGGCTCCTTTTTGTCCTCCTGATTGCCATTGCTGATGTATAGCTCATAGCTAGTATCAAGTACAGGCTTCACCTTCTCCAGCATGGCTGACGGGACCAACTCTTGCCGGTACACAGTGTCAAACACATACAAAGTAAGTTCTACCTCCTTGTCTCTAACCGTTTTTGTGAAGGTAACCTTGGTGGGCTTCCGGGTCAGCTTGGGGACCCAAGGGTTTATGCTCTGCACCCTAGCAGCTTGTGCTCCTTGAACTGGCTGTGTCAGTGCAGCGTCACTATGGAACTCTCCTCTTCCGCCTCCCTCCTGAGTAGGCACTTGTGTTGTACTGAGTCTATTCTTTGACCCGCGGGGGCAACCACAACCACGGTGCACACTGGGTGCATTGGTACTCTGATGTTGTGTTCCTTTCATTTTAAAATTTAATAAAATACTAAATAAATTTTAATTAAGTTACTCCCTAATTTTAATTTTTGCTTTTATCTGAATATGGATATTTAATTAATATTTTTCCTACCCAATATCCCAATTATAGATTTTTTATTTCTTAATTAGATATTTCAGGTTTACAACGCCTATATTTGAATACCCAAAATAATTTTCACCCATTTTCTCATATTTTTTGCCAAATTAAGCACCCAACACAATATTTTTAAAATTTATGTTTCAGATCTTGTGTCTTATTTTAGTTGCCTTGGTATCATTCTTGATTACAATCCATTGCACAAACTGTGTGAGTGATTTTGTTTATTTTTTGAGTTCCTATTATGTTTTGTTTTTGGATTGAGTTTTGACGCACTATGTGTGGGTGTATTTTGTCACCAATTCACATAGTAAACATATGTACACCAAAAGCCAACTCACACCATTTTGTTTGTGAATACATGTATTTCAGATTGCATTTTGAATGGTTTTGTTTTGCGTGTGAGTCCTTCTTTGCTGTGTTGACCCATTTCACCTATTAACGCCAAAAATCCCTGTTAACAGAGTGTATATTTCAACCTGCTAGTTGGTTTTTGTTTAAATCTGAAATGATTTTGTTTAAATCTGAGTTCATTTTGCTTGTTGCTATAGCTTTTAAAACTACTGTATAAGTCTAAAATATTATCAAATGAAAGATCTTCTCTTCTTTCCTAATTCCATATTTGAAGCTCCCCCAAAAGGCGCTTCTTATCACTGGTAGCAGCTACAGTTTTTTTAGACCACACCCATGAAAGAGAAAATGACTGACCAAAACCCGCCCACCTTTGCTCACGTACTCAACCAGGCAATATCCCAGGAGACCTGGAAGACGTACTTCTGCGCCCACAACATTGACAAAGATATAACTAGTGGATGCACTGCATTCAAAGGACTGGTCATGCCCAAAGCATGCACCAAGATAATTCAATACAGTTGCTTTCTTCAACCAGAAACAAACACACAACCACCTATCACAGGTGAAGTTACCAACACCAAGTACATTGGTATTGCAAGTTCTTTGGTAAAAAAAAGAAAACATCATCAACTGGCTAGACCACACAGCCGCTAAACTCCGCGCCAGCCGCATCCCTCATGAGAAATGGGCCCAGGAAGCCAGCAAGCGCCTATATGAGGCCGCAGCTAACTGGTTTGCCACCTGGGTTGGCTCACAAACCAACGACCAGATTGACAACTGGGAAGAGTTCAAAGCCAACATCATCCACAATTTCCGCGTCACCAAATCCCTCCAAGATATTGCAATACAGCTCAGTGATCTCCCTCAGAAGACCACCATCACAGCTTACGCCAATGAATTTGAGGAAATAAATTGCAAAATCTAAAACCCAGCATAAGCTGATAACTTAAAAACCATAGCATCATTTATCAACAGAATGAAACCCTCTGTTGCTGTCCTCATCTGCCCAGAAGCAAATACCTCCATGCCCGCGCTCATTGCTGAAGCCAAGCACGCTGAAAAACGCGCCAACATGGAATATGCTGCACACAACAGCAACTGCTCCTCAAACAGCAATGGCAGAGAAAACAACAATGGCAATAAACACCAAAATACCAACCATAACAACGGCAACTCCAATTGTAACAACGGCAATTGTAGCCAAAGCGCATACCACTCCTGTCCCAAGAAAGAGGACACCACCAAAGTTAACGACACTGAAGTAGCAACCCACTAAAAATCTGACCCCACATTCTCTGACCTCAAAGGGCTCAAAACAGAGGAACAGGGAAAAGAGGAGGGGGAACAGGCTTAAGTGCCCCTGTCTCCCCCCAACACAACAAGAAGAAGTACCAAGGCACAAACTTTGCTGCTTGCATCCCCCGTGTCCCGCAATCCTCCATTTTTATGAACGTAAAAATTAAAGATTGCTCACAACTTCTTGTCTATCCATGCACTTAAAAATCACATACACATAAAATTTTATTTGACTCTGGTGCATAACACACTATGGTTAGCAAACCTTTTGTAACCAAGTAAAAAATACCAGTTGTCAAATCCAACTTCAAATTTGCCAGAATGGCAGACAAATCAAAAGTTCTACTCAAAGGCAAAATAACTCCCTTAAGAATTGACCTCCAAGGAATACAAACGTCCATCAAAGGACTTGTCATGAACAACATAAACTACAACATTGTAGCAGGCATGGACTGGTTCATCTGAGTGAATCCCAGCGTATGTTGGAAAACAAAAACCATGATAATAAAACACAATGGAGTCAATTTCAACATTCTCAAAGAACCCAACGACCTGATTCTAAGAGATACAGTATTTGTCCAAGTCATAAATCAAGATGACTCTGAACATCTAACCAAAGACAGTACCCTCCACATAATGAGGTACTCCAAATTTAATAATATACAAACACAAAAGATCCAATGCCCAGAACTTGCGGCACTCCTAAATGAATACACTCATGTATTCAAGGAAGAACTTACAGAGTTACCCCCCAAACAAGAGGTCAAACATGACATTGTCTTATGCAAAGCCATGCCCAAACCTGCACCCCTCTACAGACTCTCCCTGTGAGAATTGGGGAGCAGGTTAGTAGGAAATAAAACCATGCTCTTAACCATAATAAAAATCATGGTTTCATCAACAACCAAAAGTTGTCACTAACAATTCATGGGAGGCCAAAGGGGGGGAATCAACTGAACACCAAAAGCAACAGCCAAAACCAAATGGCCGGTTTAGACTAACAAATTTTGAACTTTATTAGAGTAGAGAATGATGAAGCAAGGTCTTTTACAACTCTTGCATTCATTTAAGGGATGGAATGGGATTGGGGTGGTAGATCAAATGTCACAAACCAATTGACCAATCATATGAGCGGATACAAATGAATTTCTTCAGGCAGGAAGATCTTGACAAATTTTTAATGGACATATTCAAAGGGAAAACTGAACCAATTAACATCAGGAATATGCTTTGGATGCAATTACCACTGCTCCCGGCTGCTCTTGCACGTGATATTTAACCAGAGGTGTCTCTTGGGTGGGTTAGGTGGAGGCATCTTCTGAATAATTCCAAGGTATTAAATTGATGGCTTTTCTTGGGCTTTTTTGGTGACCTTTTAGATAAATATTCAAACATAATTTGGTAGAAATTCCCAAGCATTTGGCAGGAATTGAAGTGGAGGCCTAAGGGGGAGGCGTAACTTTACACTCCCCCATGGAGACCCAAACACTTAAAGCCCACATCAAGGACAACCTAGCCAAAGGATTCATTTGCCCGTCTGAATCCCTGTGGGGGGCAGCAGTTTTCTTTTTAAAGAAGAAAGAAGGATCTCTTTGCTTAGTTACTGACTACAGAGCACTAAACGCAAGTACAGTAAAGAATAAATACCCACTTCCCCCCATTGAAGACCTATTTGCAAGGCTCTCTGGAGCAAACTTTTCTCAAAAATTGACTCCACATCTGGTTACAACCAAGTTGAAGTCAAAGAGAAAAACATACCAAAAACCGCGTTCTGCACACAATTTGGGTTGTTTGAATGTAAAGTAATGAACTTTGGGATGACCAACGCTCCCGCAATGTTTGTCACCATGATGAACCAAGCGCTAAACAGCCTCTCAAACACATTATGTTGCCTTGACAACATCATCATATTTTCAAAAACAAAAGAAGAACACCTCATACATGTCCGCAAGACACTCAATTGACTTGCAAAGCACAAACTATATGCTAAGCCTAGTAAGTGCCAATTTATGGAAAAGGAACTCTTGTTCTTGGGCCACATTGTCTCTGATGGTGTCATCAAAGCAGACCCAGATAAAATAAAAGCCATAAATAACATGCAACGCCCCACCTCCATGAAACAAGTTAGATGCTTTCTTGGTATTGTAGCTTACCCAAGGAAATACATCAAAGACTGCGGAAAGCTCACCACACCAATCAATGACCTAACCAAAGGTAATGCCAAAAAGAAATTCATCTGAACTCCAGAATGTGACAAGAATTTCCAGCTATTAAAACAAGCTTTGATCAAAGCACCAATCTTGCAATACCCTAATAACAACGGGCGCTACAAGCTTGAGTCAGACACTAGTGACACCGCCATTGGCGCAGTCCTACGCATCTGCCATCCAGGGCAGCAAGATTTCCTGCCAGTATGTTACAAAAGCATAAAACTAACAAACACTGAGCAGAGATACCCAATACATGATAAAGAATTGCTAGCAATATATCACACATACAAGAAATGGAGATGTTATCTAGAAGGACATTTAAAAGTCTGAGTACTAACTGACCATAAATCCTTAATATATTTCAAAACTAAGAACTCATAGCACATCAACAAGCCAAATGGATGTCCCTGCCAGAGAAGCTCAATTTGAACATCCAATATAAAAGGGGGCAGAGCTGGTCACAGCCAATGCTCTCTCTAGGCTATGTCAGCCAAGAGAGGATCACCCTGACCACCTGGACCCTGACTGGCCCAAACTATACAACACTGAGTATAAAACAAGAGGGAAAGACCCCTCAACACATCAACTGACCCACAATACATTAGTAAGGAATAAAAAGTATTTCCATGTACCAAATGGCCCTGTATACCAAATCATTAACAACAAACACGTCCCTTACATCCCACTTGCACAAAAAGTTGACACTATATTAAGACACCATTTCCTACTAGGACATACAAAGGCTAACAATCTATACCTCACATTAAAAGAGATAGTATGGTGGCCCAATCTCAAACAATATATAATTGATGTTCTGAAAAAGTGCACAGTGTGCAAGAAATACGCCAGCACAAAGGCCCCCAGCCAACAGTTAATCCAGTATCTGACCCTGAACTATTCAAGGCTTGGGGGCTGGACGTA
The DNA here is from genome assembly GCA_014839935.2 of Entomophthora muscae. Taxonomy (NCBI): domain Eukaryota; kingdom Fungi; phylum Entomophthoromycota; class Entomophthoromycetes; order Entomophthorales; family Entomophthoraceae; genus Entomophthora; species Entomophthora muscae. Next base: position 207,556 of record QTSX02002944.1, read on the forward strand.
GTGGGCCCCTTCCCAGAAACAAAGGCAAGCCAATGTTTCCTAATTTTAGCCATCAACTTCACCCCATGCTGGCCCATCTACTGGGAAACAAAGGACCACAAAGCAGAAACCATAAACTGATTCATTAACAAAGCAATCATAGCCAACTATGGCACCCCAGACTACATCATAACAGATGGAGCAATTGAGCTATCAGGTCACATAGTAAACAACAACTTAAAATCCAAAAAGATTAAACATTCCACAACCTCGCCCTATAGGCCACAGGCTAACTGCAGAGTTAAACGCCTAAAAGGGCAGCCTTATCAGGACCCTAGAAAAAATAATGGATGACAAAGCCAAAGACACATGGCCACTATACATAAAGCATGTATTACTAGTATCCCAAGTCTGCACCAATCAAGGAACAGGCTACTCACTGTTTGAACTAACATACAGATACAAACCAGAAACAATTACCTGCAACAAGCAGCCATATGTAAATATCCCCCCGGGGAAACCCCTCACAGTAGAACAAGTACCAAATCTACAACACATACACCTCAAAGCTAAAATAGCAGAAATAAAAAGGCTCAAAACACAAAAGGTAACCTCTACAGAGGAACCACTTCCCGTCAACTCCCCTGTCTGGGTCCTAGATGGAAACAGAAAGAAGCTAGACTCAGTACACAGAGGACCAGGAAGAATCATCAAGTACAGACCAGACCAAAACACCTATATAAATTAATTCCAAGGTGCCAAAACCCCTGTTGCCAAGAAATACCACAGAACCCGTCTCTGCCTTAGCAAAGAAGAACACTTGACCAGACTGGTACCAACTAGCAAACAACTCTAGGAACATCAGGTGGTAGCCGTTAAGACAAAGCCCCCCCTGATGTACCAGAGTAACCCCTTAAGGGGGTGTCAAGGATCTGGATGTACAAGCATTCTGGCTACTGCCAACCTACTTAACATCCAGTCATTGCCCAATTTGGTGCCCCTCCAATATACTGTTTGACATACTGAGAATGGTAACCAAGCAATATCACATGACTGTCCAAGTATCCAGTGGCTTGAACCCATCCCGCACATGACCAACCCCTAGGTTCAATCCAACTAAATCTCTGCCACAGCCAAGCCTATATAAGTCTAAATTATTATTCAATAAAGCATTCTTTTCTTCTCTCTCATTTCCATATTTGAAGCTTCCCCAAAAGGCGCTCCTTGTCATTAATGACATTTCAATACTTGTATTGAAAACCCAAGAGTTGAGCCCCAGTTCCCAGAAGTTGGATCAAACCCTCCAGGACAGCACAGGACCCGCTAATCTGTTAAATTACTTGCTCAAATGCTGTTGAACTACTCCACAACCTGCCGGCCTACTACGGAGGATTCCCTGAATAGTTGCCCATCTGCCGCCAAACTGGTCTCAATGAAGACCCATACCTAGAAAGTAAATTTAACCTGGTTAACAGAGGTTGGGGAAGGACCTACTGTCAACCTGCCAAGAGCCAATACTGGAACTTTGGAATCAACGCTGAAACCCTGGAATCAAACCCTGATCCTCCAAAGACTACTTGAGTCACGCAAAGTGAACAGGAACCTGCCCACTTGCTAAATTGCATACCCAAGTTGACAAGTTACTCCAAGACCTGCCAGTCTCCCAAGGACAATTCCCCAAATGGTCATCAGATTGATGCCAACCTTGAGCCACCAAAGACCCAAACCTATGCAGAGGTTGCAGCTTGCCTTAAGGAGGTTAAAAAAAACCTATTTTTAACTCTGCCAATGACCACCAGCAACTGCCAGCATTCTATCCAGAGAGGGTAGTGCAATTGAACTACTCAGGTGACATAGTAAACAGTGGCAGCGGAACAGAGCATTGCCACTTCTATTCACCAGAGTAGGCGCTACCTGGATCTGCTGCCCTCAAGACTCTAAGCCAAGATCCATGCCCTGCCAGTGCCTTGTCTGCAAACCCAAACCCTGCAAAAATTGAAGAAGCAAAGTCCCATGGTATAAAAACCCTGGCGGTATGGTGAAGACCACATTGTCATTTTCAATAATAAAGTTTTATGAACCTTTGGTTCAAACAAATCTTACCCTATCTAGTCTTAGTGATCTTCCATCTTAATTCCAGTCAAGTAGACTACCAGGCCACCGCCCCCTCCTAATACCAATCTGCCAAATTGTCCCATGCATTATACTGTCCCCCAGGAGCCCCTTTTGGACCTGTGCACTTTACTGAATACCCCCCAATCCGGCCTATTTGGAGTACAACTTGAAAACCATCCTCATTGCTGATTCCTGGCAAGGACTAGTAAAACCAAATACATAGGACACAAAGGAAAGAGGTTCAAGATACCGCCCTTATTGTTCAAAGACAAGTACAACTACCTACCAGAGTACTTTGTTCCCATGACTCCACCATTAACCCCAAGACCAGACCACCCACTGGAACCTACCACCACAACCAAGACCACCTCTACCCAACTTTTTGGAGTACTCTACATTACTTTGACAGGATTGGTGGATTACATGGTCCCCAAATCTGGACCCTGGTCCTTACTTGGGCGATCTGTATCTTATATTATCAAGTTAGCACCCATTCTATGGTGGGCCTTACCCGCTGGCTTGGCCGCGCCTCATCCTGAGCCGCCCAATGCCTCTACCTATGACTGGCTTCCTGACACTCCTCATCACTGGGGCAGCCAGAGGGAAAATAGGCTGCATATTGACTGGACCAGGAATTAACTTGGAGATTGTGATTTGACTTAAACAAGGTGAAAAACGTTTATACATTTCAGTTTGAGTTTTACTTTTATTTCTTGGTGAACCCCTGGTCATTTACAGTAGTTTTTAAACCTGTTGAGATAAAAAAATATTGTTCAGTTTAGAACGCATAGGTTCAGTCACACAATTAATTTTAACTGGAACCAGTTGAAGGTCAGTTTACTCAATAAAGCCTCTATTTATATAGGGCCAGAAAACAAAAATAGTCAATAAAACAATGAAAATAAAGTCAAATATTGAATTCTAAAAATGAGTGAGCAAACACATGGAACCCAAATTCAAAACAAACACAAACCAGTCACCTCCTGAAGCATTCTACATCAAATTTGATTATGAGTGTGTGGCAAAAATGATAAAAACATAGAATAAATGAGGTTCAGTCACAAAAGTGATGAGCTCAAACACAAAACAACCCATTTCTGAAAATATTGATTATTTTTGGGACTAAAATTGGAAATAGTGGATTTTATTAGTGAATCCACCAAAATCTATCCAGGGGACCACATCATTATTTTCAATGTATGTGTATCTAAATTTGGGCATTTACGCCTGAGAGAATGTCTCAAAAAGAAGCACTTATTTAAATAAAATTAATTCTCTAGAAATACTTTGCTTTTCTGTTTTTAATAAAATTTTAATTGCTTTTTGTTTACAATGAGTTTCACCAGGGAAGATAACTTTGACATTGTTGAGGAGCAGTACCAGGAGCTACTCCCAACCCAGGTTTCTGAGCAAGGGAGTGCAACCACTATGGTTCCCGTGTACACTCAATCTAACAAAAGTTGGGAAGAGGCAAGTTGTATGTGTCACCAGGCCCATATATGGGTGGCTTTTCTGATAGCCAATATGGTGCTCCCCAAGACCAGGTCCAACCCAAGACTATACCACATTTTGAAGACTGTGCAACTGTGGCCCCCTCCAACCCAATCCAACCATTGCTTGAGAATTAAGGCCAATCAAATCTTGCCCTACCTAATCTGGGTTAAATTGTTCCCAGTGAGCTCCTAAAAACAACACCTATTAATCAATGAGGTGATAGAGGAGATTGTGAGCCTCAAGCAGAGCGGCGTAAATTTTACAGAAATTGCTGCTTGGCTTCATTTTACTGAAGCAGTGATTAAGCGTGAGTTCTGAGCCCTCTTGAAGAGAGGTAGTGCAAAGCTAGGCAAGAAGCTGAAGAAGCAGGTTGATTCTCAGATCAAGAATGTGTATCCCTTCATGCTTGACCTTCTTCAACGGTACCCATACCTCCAATTGACTGAGTTCCATTGCCTACTTGGGCTCCAGGGCATTTTCATTGCCATCCACACAGCGCAGCTCTGGATGCATGGGCTTTTAGTTGGTGTTCTGATTATGACCAATTGGCCGGCTGATGAGTTGGATGATGGATCTGATTTTCCCTATGACCCTGTAATTGTTGCCACTATCACCTGCTGCCTGTCCTACATTTTGGACAATGTCATATTTAAAGCCTATTATAAATTGTCATTAAAAGTCCAGTATTATGATTTCTTGGTAAAAAAATAACGCCATCAAGGATAAAAAGAAGGAATCAGACGGGATTGTGATTGGTGCATTCCTTGCAGTTTCCCCAAAAGTGACTTTATTTTACCAGACTATAACCAGTTACACCAATGGGTACTGGTACAGAAATTTCCTCTCTGACCTTCTTGCCACCTGGAGCTTGGTCAACTCAAAATTCCAAATATTCCTGAGCCACCAAATGTAGTGCGCTGAAGTGGCCTCCAATAAAATATAAGCAGGCGGTCACAATATCTCAATTTTCCCTGCTGGTCATTCCAATCTTCACCTGGGTGATGCATTGTTCTTCAAAATTGGGGACATCATCAGTGAGCGCAACACCACAAACTTCAGCCAGGTAGTTAGTACAGCCCATGACCACATTGTGCTTTCCCCCGTCAGAAGGTTGCTGACATGTTTACAAAGATGGTGATGAACACCCATAATAGCAGCCAACCATCAAAGGACCACCATCTTCCCCCTCACAAATCCCTGGTGTACAAGCCAATCACTTTTCTCTCTGAGTCTGAGTATGATGTCATGCATCACCAATTCCTTCAAACCTCTCAAGGCATTCTTGCGCCACCAGGTCCTCCAGCTGCCCTAGTACCCATCCAATCCTTCCAGTTGACCAGACCAACCCTTCCAGCCAATCAAGCCCTCCCCCTACAATTCAGCCTGTCAACTAGTTTGCCCTGCCCACTCCCACATTTTGCCAATCAAACCTTGTCCCACCCAAACAATTTTTTTAATTATATTATATATATTGGTTTGACTAGTATGTTTTTTTATTGTGATAAATTTATTATATGAGTAACTACAATGATAATTGATTTTAATAATGCCACAAGTTAAATGCAGCTGATTTAATATTTGTTAATTTTATTATTTTATATGATGAATTTAATATTTTTGTAGCACTACAATAAATTGAATTTAAAAAACTACAAGTGCTACATACCAGTCAATCAGAATTGGTGTTAATTTTTGTTGTCTTTTATGCTTGGCTCAGACAAGACATACCTCAGTTATTGCGCCCAGTTTAACTTTTTATAATATAAGACAGTTGAAAATAAAACATTCCTTTGTTTGCAAATTGACACACTAACTTGTGGTCAATCTAGCATCAGAGAAGCCAGGGTTTGAGTGCTAGATTGACCACAAGTTGTTGTGCCAATTTTCAAACAAAGGAATGTTTTATTTTCAACTGTCTTATATTATAAAAAGTTAAACTGGGCGCAATAACTGAGGTATGTCTTGTCTGAGCCAAGCATCAAAGACAACAAAAATTAACACCAATTCTGGTTGGCTGGTACATAGCACTTGAAGTTTTTAATTTCACTTTTCTATAGCCTACAAATTTTTAAATTCATAATATAAAATAATAGAATCAATTATTTTAATCCATCTCACCACATGTACGCTCTGAAATGTATAATCTACATATGACCCCTGAAAGTGATTATCTTTTTTAATAAATTTGTACTCCGGATCATAAATGGTATACTGATTTAAGAGAAAATTATGTTATACTTGGACAAAAAATGTACTTGGACAAATCATGCTATTCATAATACCCAGAATGGGTCAGTATATACAAAAAATATACAAAATATTAATATTAATTGAATATTATGACTTAAAGCTATAAATTTTTTCATAATTATATTCATTGACATATTTATTAAGTCTCTATTATGTTACAACTGAACCAATGTGGATTCAGTATTTGAATTGGGGAAGACAACAGTCCAATAGAAAGGATAGGAATGATAAAGCAACCTCTAGAATTAACTCATACAGAATGGAACATCCTCCATGTTGACAATTCTCAAAAATATTTTTCTTATTTTCAATATTAAAGATGATTTTTTAATTGATTAAATAATTGACACTGATAATAGAAGCAATGTTTGATTTTTATTTTTAGCTTTTAATTGAAATTATAAAAATAAAGTAAAAACAAATTTTGAAATTGTCAACATGGAGGATGTTCCATTCTGTATGAGTTAATTCTGGAGGTTGCCAATGATAAGAATAATGTATTGTTTATTATGGAATACTGTGATTAATATACTATATGGAGAAAGCCACCAGGCCACAAGGGGGTGGCGTGTTCCATGTAAGGTTTGAAGCCAAGGAATAACTTGTGCAGGATCAGCAGGTTTAATTAGTAGCGCTCCTAATTAGGAGAAAGTGTCCATAATTTGACATTGTCATCAGATTGGTTCATAGTGTTAAATACGTCAAGGGGGCAACCGCCAGAATTAACTCATTCCGCAAGTTGATTTACTAAATATCAACCATTTATCAACATTCAGTAAGTCAACATTATTTTAGTATTTATCCGCTGAAATCGGGCATTTCCAAAACTAAGCTAATTTTTCATAGTGAATTATTAAGTCAGAATTGCAAAATTAAAAAGGAACAGACATAATGTTGACACCATTTAAACAAAGGCTTAATTTTAAGCCAAAAAACTAATATAATCTACTATGAAAATGTAAGTTTCTTTGTACTTTTACATTAAGGTCAACTCCAATAAGTAATATCTGGATGTTGACCCCAAATAAGAATCCATAAATTTCTTAATAAAATATACAATATTCTAAAAATAACTACTCTTTATATTTTATACTACTGTTTTTATTAAAAATATATTAAGATAAGCATTGAACAAAAACATATACCAACTTTCATAGTGTTCTTTATATTATTTATATATTTACTGTTGTTTTAAACTCACTGGATAAACTATAGCTTATTTCCGGAAGTCCACTGAAGCCAAAATGCATATGTTAAAACTAGAATTTATATATGTATTTATAATGTTGAATTTGTGTCAAATTAGTGCATCACCTAAATTGCAACAAAGGGGTTCAGCTAAGCAAAAAAAGTGACATAATTTAAGCAAGATTCAATAGGAGAGTTACTATAAAAGAACACTGACTGTCTCCATGTTGACATCTTCACTGGTTTATTAGTAAAACACTGCCAATTAACAAAAAGCACCCATACAATGGTATGATAATTCAGGCCAAATTACCCAAGGCTGTACTTTAGACTTCCTTCTACAATCCCTATCATTTAGTTTTCATAATCTACATATGCAATCTTTAAATTTAAAAATAAACAATTTTGGCCTTAAAAACCAACTCCAGAAAATATTTACTAAGCTTTATAAGTGATTTACATAGTGTTTTTCTAGTTTAATGCTGACTGTCAGTATGCCAACAGTCAAAATTAAAGAGTTTTTATGCTGACAAACTAAATTAAATATTTTTGACTATTGTGACTACCAGAATGTCAACTTTTTATTTAAACATGGTTTTTTCTATTCTTTCCTAATAAACTAGCTCTAAAATTACTTTCTATACTTCTATAAACTATTTTCTTAATAATAAAATTTAAAACAAGTAATTATTATTTAATTTTATTCATGTCTCACAAGATTATTCTTACTTTATGAACTCTACTCTAACTATTGTAGGACAAATCTTCCAAGAAGCCACAAAAAAACCTCAAGTCAACTAAGAAAATACCCAAAGCACTCTGAAAAGGCCCAAAGTCCCTACCCCAACAAAAAACCAGCCAAAGAGCCCTCAAAAAAACAGAAGACAAAGAAGAAGGCCCCAGACCCTGAAAGCAAGGAGCCCTCCCCTGACCCCTCCTCTTCTCCAAGCTGGTACCAATCAGAAGAAGATGAGGTTTCACTAAACAAGCAAAGAAGAAAGAAGATACCCAAGAGTCCAGAACCTCAGTCAAGCCCAGATGAATCAAGCTCAAAGGAATCAGGCCCCAAGGAATCAAACTCATCCCAGTCCAGAAAGCGCAAGAATCCAACTCCAGATAATTCCCCTCCACTGCCCAACAAATCTGCACCTCTATCCTCCTCATCAAGTATCAATAAAGAAGATCCTGATGATTACCTGTCTGACTATCATCAAGCACCAATTGGCCCATGGGATCCCCTAAAGGTTCACAATATATATAACATCAAAGGAGAGTTTAAGCTCCCAAAGAAGTTCCCTTGGGTTTTCCCTCTAATGTCTGTCAAAGGAGGTGCAAGTTTAGTCTGTGATGGCTATGTTTTCAATTGCAATAATCAGAAGAGAGCAGGAAGAAGCAAGCATTATGTATGTGAAGATAGAAGCTGCGCTGCCAGGATCAATACAGAAGGATGGGATAAAGTCACTAGTGAAAAAGGAGAGCACACATGCAATGCTCCAATAAATCTTATTGAAAAGATTCTAAAGTGGTACCTCTACCAAATGGTCCCAGTCTCCAAAGATGTCAAGGCCACCACACACCTAAGTAATGAGAACCTGAAGCTCATCCCTGACCGCGACCAGTTAGTGAAGTACATATGTGACAAACGCCGTGATCTATTCCCCCATAAGAAATCTGCCATGGTCCAAGGAGAGTTAGTATTGACAGAGGAGTTAAAAATGTTCAATGGTGATGATATGTTCCTTTTAAATGATAATGGGCCTACAGCAGAGGCAAGAATTTTATGCTATGCTACACAACAGAACCTGGAGCAGCTAAGGGATTCAGAGACCTGGTTATGTGACAGTACCTATGCAGTATGCCCCTGTTGTTTTTTACCAACTATGGGTTGTACATTCCCTTATTGAAGGCAAGGTGCATACATTTGCCTACTTTCTGCTTCCTGGGGAAACAGAAGAGATCTACACAAGCGCCTTTAAAATCCTTCAGGAGGGCATCAAAGCCCTACCCAATAATAGAAAGAGTCCCCCTGGCCATAACACTAGAGCCAATACAGATGATGATGAAAAGGATGAAGCCACCCATGCTGCAGAAAAAGAAGCTCAAGATAAAGCACTTGGACCCTCAACTATAATCAAGAACTATTAAACTGCTCAGTATAACGCTTTTGTAAATACCTTTGATGGAGAGGTCCAGGGGTGTTTTTTTCCATTATTGACAGGCTGTCAACAGGCAACTAAAGGGTCTACCTGAGCTCAGCAAGCTCCACCGTCTAGATACATCAGGAAAATGCAAGTTCTTAACTCAGCAGTTTGTAGCACTAGCCTTTGTAAAGCCAGAGCATGCTGAACAAGCCTTTGAGCTCCTATGCCAGGATCCATATGCCAAGAAACATGATGGTGCCTTCTACCCTTTCATTGAATATTATGAACCACAGTGTATTGGACGTAAGGTCACTAAGCGCCAGAGAAAGCCCAGAGCCAAAGCCAACTGGAACTGCTAACAGGCAGTTCTTAAGGATGAGATGAAAACTACTTCATCTTTAGAGGGCTGACACAAGCATATCAAGTCCTCCTTTGGAATCAAGCCCAGATATAACACCTTCTATGAGCACCTCAAAGTCCAACAAGGAAAAACTGTTGCATCCATCAGAGATATTGAGAACCACCCATCCAAGAAGAAGAGAACCACCAAAGAGAAACAGTATCAATAGAAGATTAAGGACGTTTTCAAGGCCAAATATAAGCTTTCATAGATTGGGGAATACATCAAGAAGATTGCCACAGTTCTTAATGGCAACCAGGTGATCACAGTCTAGCTTTTGATTAAATTTATTGAGTATTGTCTAATTTTGTATATAGTTCTTATATGTTAAGTATAATATTTTTAATTAAATATTTATTCTAAACAACTCATTAATAATTTATGATACTGTTTTCATAAAAATCATTGATTTTCTATTGATAGTTTGATGCTTTAGACTGTATTATATGGCCTATATTGGTATTTTACTAGTAAATTATATGTGATTTATAGTTTTCAGTGTAGAAAAACTTTATATTCTGTTCCTGATTATTATATTTTCCTATAATACGTTAAATTTTATGTAGTATCATTTTGTGTATTGGATTTTTTGTTTTTATAAGTGGGAAAAAATTTATTATAGTAAAGATAGCTTTTTTCATAGTGAATTATTTTTGAAGTAGGTTTTTCTTATATTTTTAGATAGCTTTGCATTATTTTTTATTTTACTTTTGTACTCTACATAATTATATTATCCTAAAAAGTATTTTGAAGCTTAATTTTTATTAAGTAAAATTTTTGGTAAACAGGTTTCTGCTTATTAAAAAAGTGTCAACATTTAGTAGTCTGCATGAGTAAAAACTTAATTCTGACTTTCCAATGCTGTTGAAATTAAAGTATTTTTAATTCTGATTATCAACATATAGTAAGTTGAATTGTGGAATGAGTTAATTCTGGCAGTTGCTGTCAAGGGGCAACTCATTGAGCGCCCCCTGTGTATTGTAAGATACGTTGGCAGGCAAGTCTGGAAACTCAGTTGCAACACCCCCCCCTTGCCCCCTGCTTGTTGTCAGACACCAGGATTGGAGTCTGCAGGAGATCTGGTAAGGTCTGCACAAACAACTTTTGTGTGGGAATGGCACGGCAGGGGCGCAAGCAATTGTGGTGGAATCTTTTGGTGTTTCCTTGGGCATCTTCAAGTTGATAGGTGTGGTTGTCATAGACCACAGCTATCTTGAAGGGCCCTAAGTGGTTGGGTTCTAACTTAGCTTAATTGGGGTTGAGGGCGTAGACAGGCTCACCTACAGCTTATCTGGCCTTGAAGTGTTTTGTCCCTCCCTCAATTTGTTTGTGCTCAATTTCTTGGGCTTTGGTATGCCACTGGCTCAGAGAAGGGGTAGGCAACAAGGGGGTTTTGCGGATACTGTGGATTGTAGTTTCCCTTGTTCTACTCCATCCAAGCTTTTGGGCGTCCCAAAGGCCAGGCTGCTGGGGCTGAACCTGGTGCCCCTGTTGATTCTTGCTTGGAAGTTGAGTAGGGCAGTGGGCAAGTGTTCAGTCCATGTGGTATTATGATGTTCCTGTGAGAATTTGGCAATCAGCTGGACCAGCAAACCATTCAATTGTTCCACATATCCATTGGCTTGCGGGTGGTATGGAGTTGGGACTATTTGCTGAAGGGTATTCTTTGCACAGTATGCTTTCATGACATGCCCAACAAGCTTGGGGACACCATCTGTAATGTGGTGTTTGGGTTGCCCAAAGCGGGCCACAATTTCCTTACCAATGAAGCGGGTGATGGTAGTGACAGTGTGATTAGTGGTTGCTCATGCTACTGGACAACAGGTGAAGTAGGTGATAGCTGTGATGATTTAATTCTTAAGTCTGTCTTTGGGGAGGGGTCCAATAATATCAAGGGCCCACTGTTCAAAGGGTTCCATTGCCTTAATGGGTAGGAAAGACTTGGGGGTACAGGTTTAGATGTGTTCTTTTCACACACTACACATGTCTTGAAGAGATCCAAGATGTCTTGGCGCATATGCGGCCACCAAACCTTATGTTTCATGATTTCAAAGAGGTTACATCCTCTGATATGTCCAAGGTGTGGTGGTAGTCTAGTACAGTGTTGCCTTGTTGTGTGATGGGAATATAAGGCGTCTTTTCACCTGTCTCTGACCGGCGGCAGACGTTGCCAGCATTGGTGGTGAACTGACTTTCATTGTCTTTTAGCTTGGAGATGGTTACCAATTTAAGGCCTTTGTATCAGGTTGCCTCAGGGCATAGATAAAGAATTGGCCAATATGGGTCCAAACCATTCTCCCCGGTGATGGATGCTACATAGAGCCTAGAGAGGGTGTCTGCCATGACAAGTTCCTTCCCAGGCTTGTATTTGATGTGAAACTGGTAGGGGGTCAGACACTTGACCCAGCCTGCCTGGCGGCGTGTTAAGTGGTACTGTATGTTGAAGTATTGGAGCAACTTGTGGCCTGTCAGGACACAGGGTGGGAATGTGGCCCCCTCCAGATAACAGTGCCACTTCTTGACACAGTGCATGATTGCCGCTAATTCCTTGTCATGGATTGGGTAACATTGTTCCAAGTTGGTAAGCTTCCTGGACTCATATGCCACGGGGAGGAAGACACCATTGTAGGTTTCTACCTGTAACACACCCCCTATGGATCTGTTGGAGGTGTCAGTCTTGAGTTTGTATTGGCGGTTTCAATTGGGGATTTCCAATACAGGTGCAGTTGTAAGACTTTGCTTCAACAACTTAAAGGATAAATATCTGATAGGGGTCCATTGTAAGCGCTGTTTGGTGTTTAGGAGCTCAGTGAGAGGTGCAATAAGTTCCCTGCATTTTTGGATGAACTTTCGCACGTAGGCAACCATGCCTAAGAAGCTACACACCTGGTCCACATTGGTGGGGGTGGCATGCTTGTGATTACCTTGATTTTGGCGGGGTCCAGCTTTATCTCTTGGGCAGAGATGGTGTTGTTGCAACAGCAGGCTCAATCCACCAGCAAGGCTCTGAGCAAGCAGGTTTGTGACCCGCTTACCAATTACCCGGCCACTCAAAGCCAGACTAGGAAGTCAACTTGAATTGCCAAATCCAACAACATGAACAAATGATGATCCCTTATGGTAGATACCTTGTTTTGGCGCTTGACTCATTACCAGAATCAAGCCACCCCTTCATCATCCAACCATGTGATCAACACAATCATTTTCCTGTTATCCTTGATTCACAATGACTATATAATCACTATCTCTCAATAAAGATTATTATCTAGCTTATAAATATTTTTCCCCTTGTAACTCTGCTAAAACAGCACAGTTACAACAGTGTGCCCAAGGAACAAGAGCTCTGACCTGAGGAATTCACATTTAGAGGGTTTAGCTGTCAACTGGGTTTTCCAAAAGGTATCAAGGACAACATGGAGGTGTTGGAGGTGTGTGGTTTGATCTTGACTGAAGACAATAATGTTGTCAAGGTACACAACAACACACATCCCAACCAATTCCTCAAATGTGTTGTTCATTAACATGGCAAAGGTGGAAGGAGTGTTGGTTGTTCCAAAGTTCATGACCCGGCACTTGAACAAACCATAGCGTGTGCAGAAGGCAGTCTTTGCCTCATCCCCTGGTGCAATGTGGACCTAGTTGTACCCCGCAGCAAGATCAATTTTTCTAAAGACCTTTGTGCCCGCAAGTGTGTCAAACAGATTGTCAATCAACTGTAGGGGGTACTTGTTTTTAAGAGTCACCTCATTTAGGGTGCGGTAATCTGTGACCAAGCAAAGGGACCCGTCCTTCTTGGCTACAAAGAAGACAGTGGCCCCGTATGGGGAAAGCAAGGGACAGATAAAGCCCTTATCAAGTGCGTCTATAAGGTGCTGGCGGAGGGTTTCATCTTCTTTTGGTGTCAAGCAATAGAGCGGGTGTGCCTTGGGAAGCAACCCTTGCAGTTGTACAGCATGCTGGATCTCCCAGGGAGGGGGTAGTTGGTCCAGTGTTTCACTGAAAACGTCCTAATACTCCTCAAGGAGAGCAGCAAGTGCTGGTGGAGTAGTCAAGGGGAGGGCTGCAGGTGGTTCTGCGGGGATAACTTTGACTGAGCATTGATTGAAGTCTAGTTCCCCCCTTGAAATTGTATGTGCCTGTCTCTGTTATTCTAACAAACACGGTATTGTGAAGCAACTTGTTCATTTCAACAGGAAATATATGGAAACCCACCAAATTTTCTATTAAGGGTAATTACAGATATATCCCAGTCAATGTAGGGACAGTTGTGACAGAGCCATTCAAGGCCAGAAATGACATTGTGGCTGAGACCTGCCATGATTGGCCCAGAGAGCTTAGCCTGAATGTTCCCCATTCTCACAGAGAAGGGTACTGTCTTGTGGGTGATGGCCACTCTGCGGGAGTCAGCTACTTTTACAGCTTTGAATCTGCTGGGCACTTGGTCTAATTGTTGAGAGTTGACAAAAGCCTGGTCCACCATAGTGTGGTTGGCCCCAGTATCTACCAGTAATTTGTGGGTGTTACCATGGAAACAGAAGGGATAGGCCAAGTGGGTTACTTTATTTGAAGAATGGCTTGCTTGGAGAACGGGGGTGTTGCTATGGACCTAGAATATGTCAAGAGTTTCAACATCATGCACATTGTAATCACAGGGGTCCTTTGCAAGGAGGGATTGAGAGTGAGGGTCAAGTGGGGTTGCAGAACCTTTCATATCTACAACCCCCAGGCTTTTCCTGGGTCCTCATTTGCGCTAATTGGAGCTCCCCTTCATGGGGACGCTCAAACCCATTCTCTTGTTGGCGGGACTGGTGGTGATTTACTTGGTTTTGAGTGCTGCCAGGTGCAGGACAAGGTTAGGGTGGTGCATCATTAGAACGGCAGAAGCCCATTGAAGCCTGATTATTAACCTCCACAATGGCCTTTTAGCAGTCATCAATGGAGGTGCATCAACCTACGGGAACCCACTTGCAGATATGGGGGTTAAGCCCATTAGCAATCAAGGTAAGGAGCATGGTGTTCACATTGGTCATGGCTTCTGGGGCGGCAGCAAGGGCTTGCTGTCAGGTAGCAAGATAGTCAGGAACAAACCCAGTCTGTTTAATAGCCTGGAGGGGAGTTCCCACTACAATGGGTGAAAAGGTTTCACTTTAGCAGACTTCACGGCATCCCTGAACAGCACCCAGGTAATTTATATTTCTTAACTGGCCCAGTTGGTGAACCACAATGCAGCAGGCCCCGTAAGGCAGCCCAAAGCAGTGGCAGCCCACATGTGCTCAGGTACTTGAAAGATACAAAGGTGGGTTTTTGTAGAGTAGAGCCAACTGACAATTTCAGCTCCTTTGACACCTCCTGCAAAGGATTCCATCTGGAGGTTGAGAATGTGCCGGGATAGGTCTGGCTGGGGCAGGGTGACACTAGAGTTGTGCTGCCCATGGCAAAGTTGGTTATACATACTTGTAAGTACCAGTTGAACTTGATAGATTACGTACCCACTGGGGCTGTCCCCCTCTGGGATTGGCAGGAAGGTTTCTTGGTGGGGAGTAGCTATACAGTCTGTACTCTGTCCTTTCTTGGGGGATTTTCTCTTTAGGTGGCCTTGAACCTACTGCTACTACTACTGTTGCAACTGAACCAATTAGAGTTCAGTATTTGATTGGTGAAGACAAAAGTCTAATAGAAAGGATAGGAATGATAAGAATAAGGTATTAAATATTATGGAATACTGTGATTGACATGCTATATGGGGAAAGCCACCAGGCCACAATGGGGTGGCATGTTCCATATAAGGTTTGAAGCCAAGGAATAACTTTTGCAGGATCAGCAGGTTGAATTGGTAGTGCTCCTAATTAGGAGAAAGTGCCTGCAATTTGACATTACCCTCAGATTGGTTAATGTTGTTAGATACGTCAAGGGGCAACTCATTGAGCGCCCCCTGTGTATTGTAAGATATGTTGGTAGGAAAGTCTGGAAACTCAGTTACAACAATTAGATGCAAAGAATATATATTATTGGGATGTTTTTATTAGTATAAAATGGGTTGGGATAAGCACAAGGAAAACATGGCTGAATTTGAGGCAATGATCAAAGTGCTGGATGCAGCAGTGGCCAAGATCAAGGAGGTCAATCAAAAAGTGAAGGTCATGCTCAAGGAGGTGGTGCTAGAAGGTGACAAACTGAACAAAATTATTGTGAAGGCCGTGAAGAGCAAGATAACAAAATACAACTGACAAACTTGTAACCAGGCTCCTAAACATATAAAAAGATGTTCTCAGCAACCTGCAGTTCAAGCCACAGGGGTTTGCAACTGCAGAGGTGTGAGAAAAGGATCCAGAGATGCTCAAACAGCTAAAAAATCTTAATAAAAGAGACCAAAATAAGATGATCAGCAACCTGCCAGTGAGAAGACCCATGAAGCAGCCCCTGTAAAGGGAGCAACAGGTAAAGATATAGAGGAAGGTAAAAAAATAGTTGATAAATAAAAATATTACACTACCTTTTTTGTTTAAAGGTGAGCACAAAGGCATAAAACAAAAATTCCTGAAACCGTGTGTGACTGAGGCCTTTTACAGCAACTAAATTCCCCATATTGGACATTGGCTGGCTCTGACACCAACTGTCTGATCCAAAATTCTAGAAAAATTAGAACGGAATTACCCTATCAAGTCAGAGCAACTTGAAAACTCCAACTAAAAGCCAGATGACATTGAATGGCAGGTCGTGGCTTTGGCCCGGCCCCAAAGATCCCCCTCAACCAGTATATTCCGCCCCCATATTTGGTAAGCTATTTGCCCTCCTTGTCTGGGGCTTTTTCAACACCATGTCATATCACAACTCACCCAAAATGGAGAGAGGAAAAGAAGAAGGCATGTGCTGTTTCTGCCAGAGTACACAATACTGCATGTGCTAAAAATCTTTAAAGAAGAAGTAACCAATCTTACCAACAGTTTGTCTGCCGCCATTCCTCAGTTTGCAGGAGTCCTCGGAGACATTGGGGCTTTCTAGTGCTCCAACAAGACTGGAATCCTGCTAACCATGGAAAAAACATTTTTGACTACGCCCCTAAAATAAATCAAGTACTCTATACAATAAAATTTGTGAGTGCTCAGCCCTGTTTGCGGGGCAGAGACTCCACTTAAATGTTTACCTAGGTCTTGTTATAATGATAGGGATTAAAGCAGAGGCTTGCAGCAGGCTAGAGAAAATAACTAAGCTAGACACAATTTGACATCTAATAGATAGAACCAGGATCCATCCTGAGTACAGACCAATCAAGCAGGCTATCCAGGACCTGGTTGTTCTTGCTGCCATCCATGAAGTATCAGCTCCACCCAAAAAGATCCTCCTGGCCAATTGTATCACCCTCCTCAAGTACTCAAGCTGCTGCAAGCTATATAGTACAGGAGCCCTGTCAGCATACGCTTTGGCAATATAAATCTCTGGTTCATTTCAAAGACAAGCTCTGGAGTTCCAACCCTCACATCCCAATAAAGCCCATTAAATCATATTAACGTTTTACTCTTATACATGTCTACTTTTGAAAATAGATGTCCACATCATCCATCTGCAACGGATCAATACATATTAAAAAGCAATAACTTTGGCTATTTTTTATCCCTCTGGCTTTGCTGGGTTGGTTTTCTTTATACCTGCTGGCATACCAAGCGGGATTGCCAAAGGCAGGTAGCTACAGATTAAACTAAATCAGGACAGGGATTGTAAAGTAAAATGGGGGTTGGACATCTGGAGCCGCTAAGCCTTTCATAAATTGGCTGCTCAGAGAGGCAGGCAGGGAGAAATCAACCCCCCTAGCCATAGGATTCAGCCACGGTTCACCTGGGAGGGTACTGACACCAACCTGCAGCAAATCAAGCAGATCCTGGGGCCCAGATGACATCCCCTTCTTGGCAACTGGCCTGGGTCAACCAAAAACCTCCTGGACCAGGTTGGGGATGGGGAGTAGAAGGGGGGATAGCAGGGGTAGAGGCGCTGTAGCCAGCTTTCCAGGGCCAGTTTTCTGGCCAGGCCCAAGCACCAGGAACCAGTTGATAATTTCTGCCCCCTGCGGAGCCCAAGGTTATCCAATACAAAACATTGGCGGCACCCAGACTGGTCACTCAGAGGTGCTCCAGAACCAATTGAGAAACCCCACAATAGTCCCACAACCGTGGGAACCCCTGATCACTGGGTATAGCTCTATGCCAAGGGGACCAAGAAGGGGCACCAAGTAGGCAACAGACTGGACAGCCGCCTCCCAAGCTAAACCATTCCTTTTGCCTTTGGGGAAATGGCCATATCTATTTCTCATTATGGACGGCAGGGAAAACCTGTCTACAAATAGAGCTTCACTGCCCTCTTATCCTTCAGCCCAGGATATATGTGGTGGATTTATGGCGGTGCTTGGTACTGTCTGGGGTGTTCTGATTGTATGAAGTGACCCTGAGCTTTCCCATGAGGATGTTCAGCTCTCCCAGAGCTGTAGCAAGGGGGCACCCAAGCTTCAATGCCAGGAACCGGCTCAACCACTGGGGGGGGTTCTCTGTTCAAGACGGCCACTTCTATTGATCCACTGCTTCATTGCCCACAGGTGTCCCTTGACCAATAGGACAGACTTGCCCTTGGTCCCTCCAATAGAAGAATAGCACCCCTTCCCAGGCAGGTAGTGCTGAGCCTGTGCACAGATCTTACCCAGATACCGATAACTGTTGTGGCCGCCCTGTAGTCATCTGTCCCCTCCATGAGCCTGATAAACTTCTCCTGGGTTGGGGAGGAAATTTGGCTCCTTGGTGCTGGGAAGCAGCTGCCTGGGTCAGCCACACGGCAGAGCCCAGCAACCTTTTTCAACCCCATCTGCCCTTTTGCTGTTTGATAGCAGGTCGTCTCCTTGTCATCCTCTTGCCCTTTGTTATGGCTCGCATATGGCTGGTATGCGGCGTCAAGGGCTGGCTGCACCTTCTCCATGATAGTAGCCAAACCACCATCATAGCAGTATGCAGGGCCATATGCAGAGGGCACCCCCTTGGTGGTGATGACATCTACTGTTTTGGCGGTGGTGACCTTGGTGTAGTTTCTGGTCAGCTTGGGGGGCCTAGGGTCGATGCTCCGTGCCCTTGCACCTTGAGCTACCTGAGCTGGTTGGGTCAGTGCAACCTCATGGGTATCCTCACCTCTCCCGTCCCCTTGCTGGTTAGGCGCTTGCATTGCACCCAACCTGTTCTTTGACCTGGGGGGGGTGACCGCAACCACAGCAAGTCTGCTGCTACTCTGGCAGCGTGGATCTTGCCCTTCAGTATAAACCCAGAATAGAATTCAAACCAGCCTATATATACCGCCCATGTGCTATGGTCCTTGTCTCTCTGTCTATAGTGGCGTGGAAGCTTGAACCTGATACCGTTTATTGCTGCTGGCATCTTTATACCTCCATCCAGATTTTTTGGGCCCTAGATGTGGGCTGGTGGTGGTATGTTGGGGTAGATCTGGTAGCTTTATTGATTCCAATCCCAAGAACAGACGCTTGGAGTATTCATTTTCCTTGCCTATCCTAGATCAGATTCTTAATCTGGCCAGGCTGGTAACAGTGCAATTTTTTCACTCCCCCGCTTGGATATCTCATATATACGGCTGTCTGGGTCAGTTGCTGTTGGGGAAGTTGTTGGATCAAGATTGTAACTCTTGTGCCTGGGTTCCATATGTTCATAAAAGATATAGTGGACATAGTAGATGTGTTCTGTGGCTGAGACCCATGTTCTAGTGTTTGGGACATCTGATATTGAACCATTATACAATGTCCCCAGGTTGGGTAGGGTGTTGTGTGGCTGGACATGTGGGCCAAATAGCCCCATTTTCTGTGGGGTTGGCTTCCATTTAGGTCTAACAAGCTGAACCTGGGTGTGTCAGGGTGAAAGCTTGTTGTGATTGATCAAATGGGGATGTACACCCAAATGAGGATGACATTACCAATGAAAAGGAGATGATGCAGGTTTACTCAGAAATGTTAACCTTTAAAGAGGGGATAAGGAAAGGTATAGCAGAAGATTATGCACAGGTACATCAAAAAGACCTTAATTTGGCTCAACGCCAAGGAATCAGCAGCATAGATAGGCCCACATTCAATTTTGCGGGGTTCAGGAATCATTTCAGCAGGAGGTGGAAGATTACCAGGAAATTGCAGAGGTGAGAAAGCAGAATCTAGCAGTCTGGTTATCATAAATCTGATTGGAAAATATTGAAATAAATGGATCATTGAGGCAAGATGTTTATTGAGAGTAAAATATCAAACTAATAAGGTAGTTTGGTGGGGACAATTGTTACTTAAAGCCTTTGGGTACATCTTGATGAGGTGGCCTCCTTGTGTGTAATATTTGGACAGCTTACAGATACCACCAATGGTGGTTCTGTAAGCTGTTACCTGACCTCCTTTGAGGTCAGGATTTGTTGACCAGCAGGTCAAGGAAGGGAAAATTGGGCGTGGGGCATCTGCACCCCACTCAGAACCAATTTCCCATGCCACCACCCACTTGTGATTGATTGTTAGATTTAAATCTACAATCGCCGCAAGCGGGCGGGGCTTCAGGCCAGGCTTCCCCGGGTGGCGGCGCTTTGGCCGGGCCACACCCGGGAAAACTATGGCCATGGCAGGGTGTTTGGCTGAACCTATGCCTTCTAAACTGGCTAACACTTGTTTATCTCAGCAGGGTTGAAACTACTGTATACTTATGGTGACGGATAGATATTTATTAAATACTTTATTATACCCCCTATGTTTGGGAGGTAACCTCTGTTGCTCCTTTTGTCACCCAGTACAGGGGTTTAGTCAGTGTTTGCAAAGCTATGCTCCAAGCCATCCCTACCTTTTTGGATCTCCCCATCTCAATCCCAACGCTCCTCATGGTTTAGTTTATCCCCCTGTACCACTATGGGCAAGACCTTACAGCTCATCACAATCTTGTTCCTCTTAGCATAGTGTACTCAAACTATATATGCCATACCGCTGAATAAAGACAGTTGCCTGGTTTCTAATCATTTTCCCAGGTAACCCTGCTGATACAGCACAGTTACAACAAGATGAAAAGTTTGGTGGTCAGAAATATTCTGCCCGAATACCTTGTCGGGGTGGGCTTGATAGCTTTGAAGCATTTCATGGTAGATGGTGTAGGATGCATAAAGGGTTGCAGCTGAAGTGGACATCTTGGGTGAAACACTGGGGGTTCTAGGAGTGGAAGCAGGAAATTAAGGTATAGTTTCCTGTGTTTTAAGCCGAGTATTATACTAAAGTACAGAAAATGATATCATAATGTTGAGGTTCTGTTCCTAGAAGAATGGTGCTGGGATTGAGGTGGGTATTAGGATAAGTATTTTGATTCGCATTGGCTGAGCCCCGTATGGCTTACATAGCTACGCGCTGGCCGGGGTTCCGAATTCGCAGCCGTATGCGTTGATTGATGGTGCATGAGATTGTGGATCAACCCACTGGTGCGGCTTACGTATCTGGTGGGTGTTTCGGCTCTGGTTGGCAACTCTTTATTTAAAATGGCTCTTTTTAAAGGGTTGATAGTTACATGGGCATTTAGATGGATGTTCCTTAAACATGGTGGGGTTGACATTGGTAGGAATACTTATCGGCAGGCTACTTTAAAACAGATTGATTTATATCGTCCAAGTGGAGTTGAAATGTATCCTTTTTTCAAAAGCCACTGGTGGGTTGATTGATGCTTGGCAGGGTAGTGTTTATTGATGTATTTGTGGAGCTACCGAGGGGTTTGCCAAAGCTTGCGCAGAGTGTAGATGGACGAGGTACACCACAGCAAAGCGTTCGTCACGTGCAAGGTGTACCAGAGGATGGTCCAGAGGATGGGCCACTTGGGGGTGAACAGGGATATGAGCAAGGATGCCAATGGCCAGCCTAGCCCAGAGAGCACCGAAGTAATTTGCAGCATCTCGGGCGGAAGGTCGGGGTAGACGCTGCAGGTGAAGCACATGTTTTCCTCGTCGTAGTCACACATGATTAGCGCCACAACCAAAGTGGTCAAAGTGAAGCAGAGGAGATGCTGTTGTAGAAGAACTTCTACAAGGCGAATGGCCTGGAAGTTCGAGTCTAGCTTGCCGTCAAATTCCAGCTGCAAGAAGCTGCACAGGACTACACATGTGATCAGAGTCAACAGGCCTTGGCTGAGACGCAGTCCTTGTCGGAGAGGATGGCTGCCGTTAGCAGTTGGAGTTACGTGATGCATTGCTTCTCTAGGATCCAATCCCAGCTATTTAAACATCTATTTCCAATCTGTTAACCCAGTAATGCTTAATTGGAAGAAGCAATTTGGATTTCTGGGTCCCCATCTGCAACACATCCAATCAAAAATGAGCATTATTACAATGCTACAATCCAAGGGCCCTTCAACTTATGATTTCAATGGAACCCTCTAAAGTATCCACATAAATATCTATATAAATAACTTAATATATACTTGACCTGCCATTAAACTGATCCTTTCAATCTATTCGAATAAATCCACACTTTAGTTTTTTTATCTGTTTGGAGTTAGAAAGGATAAATCCAAAACAAACTGGACTGTTCCGAGTTGTGGGGTAATTGAAACCCGATCTCTAATCACATTAAAACACCATCATATGAATGAAATTGCTTCAATTTTATATTGAAGACATTGCAACCTACATCCCTTGTCGCTCAAAGCATATCATCCAATAAACCATCATCTATACAATCCTGATCTCAACTATTCACTCTCGACATCCAAGGTTGATCAATCCAAGAGTCTAGAGCTTAGGCCGCAATCCAATCTCAAGACGGGCCCCACATTCACTACCCAATATAAATCCTATATCAACCCCATCTTTAAACAAATGTGAATACAACTATGGAACCCAAGCCAAAAGCTTTATGAGCGGACCCACCGACCAGTGCATAGTACATGCTTGGTCGCATAAGCTTAACCACCAAAGGCTGCGCGTCGAATATACCATGGCCCTGTTGGGTTCTGACACCCTATTTCCTAGAGTGTGCTGATCCATCTTCAGATTATGAATCTTATGCACAGGAAATCCTCCTGATGCCTAGGGGATGTCATACGTTCCACCCAAGCCTTCTTTAACAGGCCGGTTTTAAAAACGATGATGACGTTTAACGCGATCTGATCCCATCTATGGGATCGGAGCCTCGCCAAAGCAGCATCTGATCAACCCATCAAATTACCCAGGCGAGGGGAAAGTTTCCTTATCAAGCTGAAGCGATCCACTAAAAACAACCGTGCAGAGTTGCAGATGACGAGATGAAACCAATATCTTCGTTGGAGAAACCACTGTTAGCCGGGTTGCCCAGCAGTCAACCTTATGTGTGGCAGTAATGTATTTCTCAGAGCAAGCTAAAGCTGCAGTGGTATAAAACATAACTAATCTGCATTTCTTCAGCAACATCAAGGGATAGATCACTGCTAATGCTTTATTTAGACACATGAATCACTAGAAAAAACACATGTCCACACTCAAAGTCACCGATATACAGCTGAACAACAAAACAAACTCGTACATGGTTATTCTGGATTCCAAGCTGCACTCGGATGCATACATAAAAGGCTTATCAAGAGCATTGAACCAAACATGCACAATGGTCACCCAAACCCAAGTAAACAGTATCGATCTGCACTCCATGTCAATTAAAACAACCTCCAAAACGGAAAGAGAACCACCTATAGCCAATCCAGTGAATTCCATTTGGGAAGCTGGGTTGCAACCTGTTGAGAGAAACAAAGAACGTTCAGAAAAGATCCCAACCCCTTTGATAGAAATGGGTGCCGATTGGCAAACATGCCCTGCCACCCCCCGAATGACGTAGACCGAGATCAGAATGACGCCTTTCAACAACGAACATCCCAATCGCTAGAACGGATCGATCCAAGTCCCAGACCAAAGCTGCCATGCCCACTGCAGTTTTTCAGAACTAGATCAACCCCATCACCGACGCAAATAACTCAACCCGCCAACGAACCCCATAGCAATTGAAGCAGCCAACAGAAGCATCCTGCATCAATCAGCAAGGTTCTCGCACTGTTACCAGTACATCTAAGCAGGGTATACGTGCTATACATCGGAATAGAGAAGTAATCTCCTGGATGCCTGTTCTCTTGGGGGCTAGATAACCATCTTTATTGAGAGATATGCCTTATATAGTCTGGGAAATCGGTTTACAGGGATCGATATTGGGACACCCCATCAGCCAGATTGGACAGGGGTGGTGTGATCCTTGCAATATGTCAGGGGTTAAATCGAGCTTCCACCAGGTTGAGATCGTTGCTGGTTCCTGTCGCCTTGTTTGGGAACTCGCTTCAACTTCTGCATTTGGCTCCAAGTGGTGGGAAAGCCGGTTGGGATGGTACAGACTCTCCAGGGTAGAACTTTGCTGGGGGCCACCCTGTTGTTCTGACCCCTGGCTGAAAGTCAGCTTCCTCTGGGGGAAGGTCTTCAGGGTTGCGGGCCCCATATTCCACCATATGTTGCTCAGTTGCCAGGATGCAGGTTTGCGCCACTTCTGACCCATCTTGCATGGATGAAGACTGTTGTAGTGCAGGACCTTGCCCTGCTTTCTTTTGTCCACACCCTGCACCAGGTAATCAATGTTGCCATTTACCTTTAGGACAATGACATGCCCTACTCTCTCCAGCCGTAGTTTGCTGGTGCCAGTGTCTATTACCCAGACCTTGTCTCCAACCCCATGCCTGTCTCTTAGACCAACAAACATATCTTGTAGGTGTTTCTCTTCCCTGATTTCTTGGTCAGCATTGGTGCCGGGGGCTTGAGGGCTGGACCTGAGTGAAACTTGTTTTGGCATCATTGACTTGGGCCCTGCTAGGGCTTGGACGATGTTTGGCAGTGTGGGGTAAACCGGTTCAAGGGGGCTCTTCCCAGTGGACCTGTTTGCTCGGGTGTGGCACACAGGGAGGGTGGTTGGTGATAGCTTAGGCCAACCCTCAGGGGTCCCAGCGGCGAGCGTGATGAGGGCTTGCATGGAGCTACCCTTCAACGGCTCTACTCTGCCATCCCCAGGGGGTTTGAGGCAATGGTAACCTGTGTTTTTGCTCCTCGCTTCGCTAACTATACTCTGGTACCGCCGTATATCAGCCCCTTGCCGCTGTCTGTGATCTTCAGTCCTGGCTTCTCAAACTTGCAGACGTTCCCTTTGCCTATGAGTCTTTGATTGTTGTTGCCAGGGTAGGCTTTACCCGCCTGGGGCCCTGGTCATGGTGTTGCAAAGCCAATAGCGGTGATGATGTACTCCTTGTGGTTGCTCTTCATGGGCTTGGGGCCTACAATGCCAGCACCCACGCTTTGAAAAGTAGCTGGGTGGGGTCAACCGTACCAGCTCGGGAGGGGGTGGCGCTCGGCAAACTCCTCCCAGACCTCTTACCACTTAGGCGCTCCAGGGACGTCTCTGAATGGGGCTGGCACCATAACTGTGGCGCTCCAGCTCCTCAGCCACCAGCCCATGTCCTGGGCCGGTGCCAGGGGCTGGGGGGTGATTTGTTGTTCTCCGGATGGGGTGATCCCTTGGCCAAGATAATCTGTTTCCCCCAGAGTCTTCCCACCCCTTTCCAATGGCCATCCTAGCATCCCCTTCATAGGCCATCACCTCAGCAGGCGTGATCCCCTTCTGGAGTCAGTACCAGGCTTGGAACAGTCGCTTGAACTCCTTTCTGAGGGACTCCTTGCCTCTGGGGGTCATCTTGAGCCGTTCAGTGGGTTGGTCCCATCCCTTGTCTGAAGGTTTACTGGTGATGAATTTCTATAGCTCTGGTGGTACACATCCTCTTCTCCTGGGCTAGGGAGACAATGTGGTGAGTTTTAACATGCTAAACTATGTGAAATCAGGGATACAGTTTAGGGGTCAAGGTTGGCATTATTTGAATCTGAGGGAAGACCAGTTTAGAAACCTTCTGTACTGTAGCCTGTTTTGGAGGAATAGATCTGGGTTGCCAAGCTGTGGGCTCCTTTCACTATGTTGCTGTCCCCTTGTCTGTGCCCTGGCGCTCCTTGCTCTTGGCTGCCTTGCTCTGCACGTCCTTGATCTCAGTCCTGGGCTACTTCCCCTACAACTTGGGATCCTGGCCCTTGACCCTGCTGCTCTGCTCCAGATGTCTCCTTGCTTCCGGATTTCCCCTTAAATAGCTCCTGGTTCCGGCCCAATTTCCGGTTGAGTTTCTTTCTCCCCAGGATTAACCCATTGGTTGCTTTTCTCTCTGTACCAAAGTAAGCCTTTATTATCCCCTTGGCCCACCAGAGCAGACTTTTCCTTGCCAGCCCCCTGATTTATTAGGTGTTTCCATCTGGTTCACCAGTGGAAAAGGTTGATTAAACAGGATTCTATCTGCACCAATCATGTACCCACATTTGCCTATTTTGCTGAACGGTCTCCCTGGGCTACCAGCTGCTGCTCAGGCCCAAGCCGGCTGTCTCGGCCTCCTGGAGAAACCCTTGGCCTGTATTTCAAACGGCCCCCGGTTTCCCGGTTACATTTTTCCGTGACGGTTGGCTTGTTTCTCCTTGTTCTGAATTGGGAATTGGCTTGCTTGTGCTTTGTTTATTTTTACTCAGTGGTTCTCTGTTCTGCATTGATCCTTGGCAAAGCTTGAGAGCCACCAGTTGCTTGGCGTATGTGCCTTGTATGGCCCAGCAATTGTTTGGCCCTGTTTTTGAAGTTTCTCTGTACCCTTCCTGCCCAATTCTGCTGCTCTCAACTTGACCAGCTCTGTAATGAAATCATCTTTGGTACTTATATTTGATTCTGCTTTGACCCATTTATTTAGTTCTATCCTTTGTTGATCCATCTTTAATCATTTCTTTCATAATCCCTTTTCCCTCTTTTTTAATCTTATTTAAATCTCTTTAAAACTTTTCTCTTGATCCTTCTTCTTTCTAGCCAAAATAGATCATCTTCCCCTAGTCCTTCTGCTTCTTCTTGCTGCTATTCTTCACAAACATCCTCCCTCTGAGCTTCTCTGCCATAGTGATCCCCATCAGTTAACGCCTCAGACTCAGGAAATAAGCCCTCACAAGTGAATCACCTAGACTTGACCCCCATCCGCGACCTGCACTTTAGGCCATATCAGCAGATATCCTGCATGTCCTGCCACTATTTTACTCCCCCAGGTGGCTAGCTGGAGCTTCCCAGGGCAAATCAACCAGCTTCACTCCAAGGAACTGCCACAGCCCTGTGGGAGTCCCTCCAGACTCCCACAGGGCCGTGGCAGGCCATGTACACAGTTCTGCTATCCTGACCAGGTAATCCCCTGCTGTAGCTAGGGGACGCCAACTCCCAGTATATGGCATGACCCGGCTGGCCAGCCCCAATACTGTGATATAAACGGACCCCACCTTGTTAAATCTGGAGCAGGCGGCAGGCTGGGCAGGGGGGAGTAGCAGGGATCTCCTTCATCCCAGGCGGGCTGGTCTCTCTAGCGCGACCAGGTGGGGGATCCAGATGGTGGGGACTTAAGAACCCCAAGCCAAGAGGGCAAGGGGGTTTAACGGAAGCAATCCAGCAAAGCCAGGAAGGTACAGATTGGCCCAGATAAACTGGCAGTAGATCCCGGCATAGATGAACCAGAGCGGTTATATTGGTGAAAAAGTGGATCAGCCCAGCACAGAAATATTGGGCCCTGGGCATAGATTTGTTTATTTTATGATGCCAATTTGTGAGGAGGGCTTTTCCTCCTCACTACTTATACTCACTGGTGAATGTGTAGCCTTTTGTGCCACCAGAGCTTTGGTGGCATCATTTTCAGTCAGACAGGTGGTTTGGCCCAGGAATTGCGTAGTTGAGCCTGGGGATGGATGATCATTGGCTAGTATAACCGGGATCTGGGTTGAGATGCAGTGTGCCAAGGGGCCACAGCTATTAGTAGAGCCCATGAGCAACCAAGCGCCCAGCTGCGCAATCAAACCATTGCGCCCCCAGTGTACCCTTTCCTGATAGTGAAGGGGCCAAATTTGTTAAAAGAATCAATTCCAGGGATTCAAGGCTTGTGGGCCTCTCAAATCCCAGGCCATTTGTTATTCAAAAGGAGGGATTTCCACTCTGGCAGGAAGTTGATAATGATTCCCATGCTGTGGGTCACTTTGCCTCTAGGAAGGCAAGTTGATTGTCCAGGGCATTCTAGGCCCTGGCATCATCCCCTACCATGGTTGAGCTTGCAGAGCACAACTCTTTACTCCAAGACTTGTATTCCTTCCGCAGAGTAGCGGCCTTCTCCAGGTTGGATTCTGGTTCCCAAGCATTCTCTTCATTGGGGTACCCTTTCCATTTGACCAGGAAGTGGGGTTTTTGGTACCAGAGTTTGTGTCCAAGATGGCTTCAACTTTGTGCTCCATGAAGCTTCCTACTTTGGTGTGAGGGGGAAAGTTCTCACTATCTGGTGCAGGAGAGAAAGTCCTTTCTTTTTTGATAGCAGGGAGGGGTGAAATATGTATGAATCCTCCATCCAGGGGCAGCTCTAGTTGGTATGCTACAGTACCAATGTGGTGTAAGACCTTGTATGGACCTGTTCTTTGGGGGCTCAAGCTAGCGCAAGAGGCAGTGGTCTTGATGTTCTTTGCCCTGCGGTAAACAAGGTCTCCTACTTTTATTAGTGGCCAGGGCTTTGCTTCTTGTTGGCAAAGTCCTTGTACACCTTTACTGCTCTTCTCAGGTTCTGGGAACATTTTTCTTGGCACGTTTGGATGTTATTGACCCAATCACGTCCACCTGGGTCGTCAGCTTTCTCTGTTAGAGGGGCGTCCCATGTGGGGTTGAATCCGTAGTTGGCTTTGAAGGGGGACATGCCGGTGGAGCTGTGGTCCTGGTTGTTGTACACAAACTGAGCCATTGGCAGGTATGTTACCCAGTTGTTATATTCTGGGTTTACATAGCATCATAAGTACTGTTTGAGGACCTGGTTTACTCTCTTGGTCTGCCTGTTGCTCTGAGGATGATATGCTGTAGACAACAATCTTTCTACTCCCAAGTCCTTTAGGATTTGGGCGCAAAACTTGGAGGTGAATTGAGGGCCTCTGTCAGAGACTACTTCTTGTGGGAGCTGGTGGTTCATGAATACTTGGTTCCTGAATAAGATGGCTGTTTCCTTTGCAGCTACTTTGGTTGCTGTTGGAATGAAGTGAGCCATCTTGGTGAAACAATCAACAATTACAAGGATGGCATTGAATCCTTTTGAATCAGGTAGCTCCACAATGTAGTCCATGGAAACTGACTTCCAAGGGCCTTCTGCAATCTGGAGGGGTTTTAGTAATCCTTCTGGCTTGCCTCGCTTAGGCTTGGTATGTCCACATGTCTCACAACCACTGAGGTATCCTTCAATCTCTGGCTTCATCCTGGGCCACATTTAGGTTCTCTGGATTCCTTTGAGAGTCTTTGTACGCCCAGGGTGTCCTGACATAAGGGAGCTGTGGTATTTCTTCAGTATCTCTAAGCGCAGTGGACCTTCTGGCACATAGGTATGTCTGTGTAGTTGTAGGGTATTTCCATGTAAGGAGTAACCTGCTCAGTAGTATTGACTGTTGATATCTTTCTTTAAGTCTTCCATGATGGAGATGCAGTGCTGGTCTAAGGTCTGAGCTAGTTGTATTTCTTCCCTTCTACTGGCTAGTCCCAGGAATAGAAGCATTGGCCCAATCATGTTTGGAGACAGCAAGGACTTAGTGTTGAATTCCTCAATCTCTTTAGCGCTAGTAAAAAGGTCTTCTCTTTGGCTTAGGTTGTCAGGTACAATGTTGATTTTGACAGGTTTGTAGCTGATTGATAAGTTGTAATCTGGTAGGAATAGGGCCCATCTAGCTTGGCGCTGGTTTAGTTGTCGCGGTTTAAAGAAGTAGGTCAGGTTCTTGTGATCAGTCATGATTCTCACTGAGTGGTTGGAGACACACAAGTATCTTCTCCAATATTTAAAGGACTGGATGATAGCAAGCATCTTTTTATTGTAGATGGGGTAGTTCAACTCAGGCAGAGTGAACTTCCTCAAGTAGTAAGCTACAGGGTGCAGCTTACTATCATGCCTAACCTGAAGCAACACCCACCCAATGCAAAGTCAGAGGCATCTGTCTCCACAATGAAGGGTTTATTGTAAACTGGTATTGCCAAGACGGGGGCAGAAACAAAGGAGTTCTTTAGCAACTCAAAGATGGATCTGGCGGCGTCATCCCACACAAAGGGGTGTTTTTCAGAGGTAAGGCGGGTCAAGGGCAAGCAGATCAAAGAAAAAATTTGGACCAATTCCTGACAGAAGTTTGCTAAGCCCAGGAAACTTCTGACCTCCTTGCGGTTCTTAGGTTCAGGCCATGACATCACAGCATATATTTTATTGGGTGTCATTGAAAAACCTCCTTTCAGTACATTGTACCCCAGGAAATCTACTTCCTCTTGGAAGAACTCACATTTCTGGAGTTTAACAAAGAGCCTGTGTTCCTTGAAGCGTTGTAGGACAGCTTGAAGGTGTTCAACATGTTCTTCAGGGGTGCAACTTTAGATGAAGATGTCATCTAAGTAGGCTACACAACACTGATCCTTGAGTCCTCCCAAGACCACTTCCACCATAGTTTGAAAGGTGCTGGACGCGTTGCACAACCCAAACGGCATAACCAAGTATTTGTAGATACCTTACTTAGTCTTGAAAGAGGTCTTCCATTTGTCACCAGGCCTGATCCAGATCTGGTTAACGGCATCCCTCAAATCAACCTTTGAGAAGACGTTGGCTCCTGAAAGCTGGTCTGAGAGGTCTTCAGCATTGGTTATGGGGTATCTGTTCTTCACAGTGATGCTGTTTAGGTCCTGGTAATTGACACAAGGGCTTAGGTTGCCGTCCTTCTTTTTAACAAACAGTAAGGGGGATGAACAAGGAGATTTGGAGACACATATATATCCCTTCTTCAACATCTTGTCCAAGTACTCTCTTAAGGCAGCTTGTTACTTCATGTTAAAACTGTAGAAATGTCTGTGCTTAGGTTGGGTTTTGAGGAGGAGCTCAATGACGTGGTTGAACTGACTGTGTTTAGGCAAGGCAGTGGCTTCTTCTTCTGAAAAGACAGACTCCCAAGGCTTCAAACATTTTGGGATCTCAGATTTGCAGGATTCCATGGTGATGTTGTTTAACTAAGGGGTCTGCTGGGGGTTCAAGCAGGTAGCCTCTAAGGTTTGGCTCTCATGAGTGAAAGTCACCTGATGGTTCTTATAGTCCAAGTTCAATTGGTGGTCAACCCACCATTCAAAACCTATCACTACAGGTTTGGAAAGCTTCTCCATGACGTGGAATCTGGTGAGCAGGAACTTCCCCTTTAACTTCAGGGAGACGGACTCTTTGCATTTGTGGAACAGGTCTGTTGTCTTGTTACCCAAGGTTACCAGTTGGGAGTTTTCCTGGATTGATACACCCAGTTTTTCAGCTAAGCTACATTCCATGTAGCTGAGGGTTGCCCCGCTGTCTAGGAGGGTTACAGTGTTTACCTCATGATCATGGTAACATAAAGTAGTGTCAATGATAGGATAAGACTGGGAAGCGTTGTTTATTGCTGAAATGGTGGCTCCTTGGGTTCTATTGGAGCAACTAGTGCAGTCCTTGGATAAGTGGCCACTCTGGTGGCAATAGAAGCATAGCCCACTTCTGACGTGGTGTTGGTACTCTTTGGGGGTCATGTTCAAATGGGGTCTACTTGCACTGGGGGTTTAGTTGTTCTGGAGTTGACTAGTGTGGTATCCTTGTGGTTGGCTGAAGTCCATGCCTCTGGCAATGACCAGGAGCTCATCTTTGGGGAGGTTGCATCAGTGGTGTCTCATTAGGCTGATGTGGTGTTGGTTCATACCGTTTCTAAAATGCAGGCCTGATATGTTGTCAGGGATCTTGGCTGCCTCTGACAGGCGTAGGAATTGTTGTATGTAAGTCTCCAGGTTGTCCCTTCCTTGGGTCAGACGGCTGAGCCCCATGTAAGGTTGGATCTTGGCCCCAGCAGGGGTGGTTACAGATTTCATTCACTCCAGGAATTGGTCGTAGGAGAGTATGAGGTCTGGATCTTCCTCTAGGCTGGTCAAGAAGGTTTCTCTGATGTCATCCTTCAGTTGGGCAGCCACCATCATAACCTTCTGAGTGTTGTCTCTGAAGCTCTTAGGGTGGGCACAGAACAGGGCATTTATCATGATCATTCCTTTTCTGAAGCCAGCCAAGCCATTTTTGGCAGGTCATGAAAGGTTGTGGGGGCAGCAGTATTCTGGTTTGAGGTGGAGATGGTCACAGTCTGGACCTGGGATGGCTTGGCAACAATTTCTTCTTGGATTTTGCTCTATTCTTGTTTCTTGGTTATATACTGTCTTAGTTAGTAAGCTGAGGTCAAAAATAAAAGCATACAAGATGCCCCTATAATCAAAGAAGAATATGGGCCCAGGGTTACTAGTTTTGTTATGGTTTATATACTGTCACAGCCCATACCAGAATATGGCCGGACTCCCATAGGGGAGGCAGGCTGGGCCTGGAAAGCCATGTACACAATAGGCACAATGCAGACCAGGTAGTTGATGGCAGTAGCTAGGGGGTCCTCAACTTCTAGTATGGGGCACAACCTGATTGGCCAGCCCCAATACTGTGATGTATACAAAACTCAACTTGCTGAAATCCTGGACAGGAGGCACGTTTGGCAGGGGGAGTAGTAGGAATCTCCTTCATAGCAGGCGGGATGGTCTCTCTTACGCAACCAGGAGGGAGATCCAGATGATGGGGATAGAAGAACTCCAAGTCAAGAGCACAAGGTGGTTTAACTGAAGTGACAGGAGCAAAGCCAGGAGGGTATGGATAGGTGCGGCTATATTGTGCAGTAGATTCACAAATAGATAAAACAGAATAATTATATTGGTGCAAAAAATATCATTCCTGCAAGGAAACAATGTGTTCTGGGCATAAATTCATTTATTTTATGATGTCAACCGTGAGGAGGGCTTTCCCTACTAACTACTTATACTTACTGGTGAAATGTAGCCTTTTTTGCCACAAGAGATCTTGTGGCATCATTTTCAGTCAAACTGGTGATTTGGCCCAGAAATTGCGTACTTGAGCCTGGGGATGAATGTTTATTGGCTAGTATAACAGGAATCTTGGTTGAGCTGTAGCACGCCAAGGTGCCACAGCTATTAATAGAGCACATGAGCAATAAAGCGCCCAATTGCACAAACAAACAATTGTGCCCCTGATGTATCATTTCCTGGTAGTGAAGGGGGGGCAGAGTTATTAATAGAATCAATGCCAGGGATTTGAGGCTTGTGGGCCTCTCAAATCCCAGGCTATTTTTTATTCAAAAGGGGGGCTTTTCACTCTGGAAGGCAGTTGATAATGATTCCCATGCTGTGTATCACTTTGCCTCTAGGAAGGCCAGTTTATTGTCCAGGTCATTCTGGGCCCTGACAGAGGTGTTCAAACTCAGAGAGGTAAGCGTTCAGGGTGGAGTCTACTTGAGTTTGCGGCAACAGCGCCCATGTTGACACTAAAAATGTCAACAGTGGCCATGTCAACAAAGTGTTGACATGGCCACTGTCAACTTGAAACTCTAAATCTCCTATGTTTTTTGCTAGTTGCGCTAGCTTAATTCTTTTTTTTAAAGCGTTCAGGGGTGCAAACCCAGAAAACACGACAAAATTGTGGCCATCTTGACACAATTTAATATTAAGCTTAATAAAAAACTCAATTTAACCTGATTTTTCCTTTACGTTTACTAATAAAAATTAGTTTATTTCTTATTTGATTTCACGACGTAAAAGTGTCAATGTCGACACTTTTTAAGCCAAACTTATTTTTAATAACAAAACTGAAGCATCTACAGTAAAAAAATAAGTGCGCATTTAAAAATATTTTTTATTGAATTATTATTTTGAAAAACACAGTGTGCATATATTTGATTGTTGGAATGATCATGTTATATATATTTATGCGGCACTTATTCCGGTTTTAATATATTAAGTGGATTGGGCGCTAACGGTGATCCAATAATTTAAGTGTGACTTACTATGTAAGTTACTATAGAATTTATTATTAAAAATAATTTCAACACTTGTAAATGTCGTTTATTTGCTTGTGATCACCCCCTGGGGTGGAGTTAAGCAAATTAGAGTGGCGCAATTAAGCCTAGATTAATATGCCACCTCATATAAAGAATGTCGTAAGTGACGTTGTCAACACTTTACCCTTTTCAATATCTACCAACAACTTATTAACAACTTTACTTAAGTGCAATGGTAAAATATCATATTCTCACTACCCAAATATAATTTTTAATAAAGAAATAAAGAGCCTTGATACTTTTTTAACTTATTTTTATATGTGAACAAAAATACACAGGAAACGGTTAATTTTTTGCTAGCCCGCGTAAATTTAATTAAGCGTACTATGTTTTTTCATAGTAAATTTTCAAAATAATGTCAACAGTGAGAATATCATCAAAAATAATCTCTACAAAATTTTGTAATCAACAGTGAGAATTCAGCTTTTTTTTATAATAGTCAATCATAATGTCAACACTTTTCACTTCTCACATATAAAACTTTATGTTTTATATAATAAAAACTTCTCATTTTTTGATATGTTGTATTTTTGTCTTTGCTCTTTCATATTTTTTAATTTTTAAAATAAAATCTATATCTAAATATAATACTTTCACATATTTCTATCAACTTTTATCTTGTTATTTATAACTTTAATAAAATAAAAACTATACAAATAATTTTTAACATTTAACTGCCAAGAAAAACCATCTAAGATTTACTTTTATATATTATGCTTTTTAAGTTGTTTTGTTTGTTTTTTACATACTTTGCTTTACTTTATACCATTTTACTTATTATTTTAGGACAAGAACACCTCTAAGCAGCCAAAGGGTACCAAGCGTCCCTCCAAGCCCACTAAAGCCACCAAGAAGAAGCCTGTCTCGTCAAAGAAGGCCACCCCCAAACCATCCCCCAAGCCCTCTCCTGAGCCCTCTCCTGAGAAGAGCCCTGCTCATTCCACTGGGGGAGAGGAAACTGATGGCTCTCTTGCAGAGCACAGTTTTTACAACTTGGCTTCTGACAAGGAGCCAACTAAGAAGAAGCGCTCAGCCCAAAAGTCCCCACCCAAGGATAAGTTCCCTGCACATGAGGAGCACCACGACAAGCCTCCTTCTGCTTCCCCACCCCCGCCAAACTCTCCCCCTTCAAGCTCATCTGGGGATGATTTGAAGCCCTGCCCTGATTACTTCTCTGGCTTTTGCCATGCTCCTGCTGGCCCTTGGGACCTTCTGTTGGCCCACAACATCTGCAACGTTGATGGCAAGTTCAAGGTTCCTTCCACCCTACCCAAGTTTTTCCCCATCATGAGTGTTAAAGGTGGGCCAGCCATGGTGGCCAATGGATACATCTTCTCATGCAACAATGCCAACCGGGGCTTTAAGAGCCGCCATTACACCTGTGAGGACTGCTCCTGTCCAGTGCGGCTCAACACTGAGCGCTAGGACCTGGTTCAACCCATAAAGGGCAAGCATACCTGCATCATGCCCAACACTACTATCTCCCGCCTCCTGAAGTGGTATCTGGTGCAGATTATGCCCACTTCCAAAGATCTTTCTGCCACCCAGCTGGCTGTGCTTGCTTGCAAGTACCTCTCCCCAACCAACTTGAAGAGGGTTCCAACTCACAATCAGTTGGTCAAGTTTGTAAGTGATAGGCGTCAATCCCCAAACCTCCTGGCCAAGTGTGCCACCAACATCAAGGACCTGGTCCTCACTGATGCCCTCAAGAAGACAGAGGATGGTGAGATGTTCCTGCTCCATGACAATGGGCAGGAAGTGGAGGATAGGATTGTAGCCTATGCCACAACCAAAAACCTGGAGCAGCTGAACACTGCTACCACCTGGCTGTGTGACGGCACATTTGCTACTTGCCCCCCTCTCTTCAAGCAGCTTTGGGTCCTGCATGAGCAGTTCAATGACCAGATCATCCAACTTGTGTTCTTTCTCCTTCCTGGTGCCAAGACAGAGGTCTATGCCAGAGCTTTCAAGATTGTCTGGGATGCTTTGAGCTCCCTTCCCGTCAACCAGCTCCCCCCTCCCACCCACACCACAAGGGCAAATCCCTCCTCCTCTGAGAAGGATGAGGCAACCTTAGCCGCTGAGCAGCTAGCTCATGCGCGCTCACTTGGGCCAAAGGTTATAATAATGGGCTTTGAGCAGGCTCAGTTCAGAGCCTTCCAGGCCACCTTTGATGGAGAAGTTCAGGGCTGCTTCTTTCATTTTTGGCAGGCCCTTGTCAAGAATCTAAAGAGCAAGAAGGACCTTTTCAACAAGTATCTTAACAATGGTAAGGGTAAGTGCCGCTTTTCCCTGACCCAGTTTGCTGCCTTGGCTTTTGTGCGCCCAGAGCATACTGGGCTTGGCTTTGAGGCCCTCCAGGAGGATGCTTATATCAAGAAGCACTCCACCATCTTTGAAGGCTACCTGGAGTACTTTGAGCGGCAATGGGTGGGCAAGAAGGTGACTGCCCAGAGAGGTAAGAGCAGGGCCACTGCCCCTTGGAACTGTCAAGGCGCCTGCCTCAAGGGGGAGATGAAGATCACCTCTAGCCTTGAGGTTTGGCACAAGCACTTGAAGACCAATTTTGGGACTAACCCCAAGTTCAACAAGTTCTTCCAGAAGCTGCAGGAGGAGCAGGCCCGGACTGTCTCCAAGTTCTGCGACCTGGCCAACCAAGTGGCCCCCAAGAAGAGGAAGTCTAAGGACCAAGACTACCAGGAGGACGTGCGGAAGGTAGTAAAGAAAAAGTACAAGGTGGTGGAGATCAAGAAGTACCTTGAGGACGTTGCAACTGCTCTTGCTGGTGGCTTTAATTAGCCAAATAAACTTTGCTTTGCTTTGCCTATATATTTTTTACTTTTGGATTCTTTATATATATATTTTTTTGGATAGTACTAATCTTTTTGGTATAAATAGTAAGTTTCAGATACATTTTCAATGTGGTTTTGTAAGAAATATCTTATATCTTGTTAATTTATCTTGAAGCTATGAGATAATTTCAGTTATGCTTATATAAAGTATAATAAATTAAAATTAGAATTTTCTTATATTTTGTGGTTATTATGATATATAAAATATCTTTTTTTTGGTTCATTGGAATTTTAATTTTTATGGGAATAAAAAATAATTTTATAATAAAGAGTGTAATTTACATAGTAAACTGATAAATAGTTGCTATATCTCCTTATTCTTATTACTTATGGTATTTTTTATTGCATTTTTAACTCTCTGGGGTCATTTTAGTATAATAAAGTATTTTAAAATAATTTTTTCATATTAAAAATGTTCAGGGTAAAGTGTGCTGTTAATTAAAAAAGTGTCAACATCCAGGAAACAACATTAAGTAAAACCAGGTTGTCACTTTACTATAGTGTCAACATTAAAAGTGTCAACATGGCCACTGTTGACATTTTTAGTATCAACATGGCCGCTGTTGCCAAGTTTGCCAGGGTTGTTGTAACTGGTGAAATTCATGTAGACGTTCCCTGAAATATTCAGGTATGAATAAGCGCATCTGCTCTATAGAGGTAACCTAGCAAGCCTGAGAGGTAATGGAGTTGTGTTGGTTATCAGATACCAAAGAGAACAGGGAGTGAATCCACTACTGATGGGCAGCAAAATTATCCCAATGATTATTTACAGCGGCTTGGAGAGACATGATCTCTTGGATGTGAAGCCCTAGCATCATTTGGTGATGGGCTAAGGCAGGCTGAAAAAAGGATGAAATTAGGTGCTCAGTGGAGCCAGCTGCTAAGAGGAGATGTTGCAGGAACTTCATGGCAACAATTGACTTGTAATATTCTGCTCAATTAAACTGTAGTTGAAGACAGGGAATGTGTAAAGTTAAGCTCCCTCTTAGGTCTCTACTCTAATTCCTGCCAAATTCTTGGGGATTTCTATCAAATTATGTTTTAATACTTATCCAAAAAGGTTACTGAAAAAAACCAAGAAAAGCCATCAATTTAACATTTTGGAATTATTCCAAAGACCCCCCTGTCTAACCCACCCAAGAGACACCTCTGGTTAAATATCATGTGCAAGAGCGTTCAGGAGAAGTGTTATTTGCATCCAAAGCATATTCCTGATTTCAGTTGGTTTGGTTTTCCTTTTGACTATGTTCATTAAAAATTGTCAAGATCTTCTTGTCTCAAAAAATGCATTCATATCCATGCATATCATTGTTCAATTGATTTGTAACATTCAATCTACCCCCCAATCCTATCACATCCCTTAAATTAATGCAAGAGTTGTAAAAGACCTTGCTTCATCATTTTCTACTCTTATAAAATTTGAAATTTGTTAGTCTAATTTGGCCATTTGGTTTTTCCTGTTGCTTTTGGTGTTCAGTTGATTTTCCCTTTTGTCTTCTCAGGAATTGTTGCCAACAACCTTCTTGTTGTTGCTGAAACTGCAATTTTTATTGTGGTTGAGAGCTTGGTTTTATTTCCTCTTAAACTGCTCAAAATTCTCACAGGATAGCTCTGACATAAGCTATTACAATG
Organism: Entomophthora muscae; assembly: GCA_014839935.2. Taxonomy (NCBI): domain Eukaryota; kingdom Fungi; phylum Entomophthoromycota; class Entomophthoromycetes; order Entomophthorales; family Entomophthoraceae; genus Entomophthora; species Entomophthora muscae. Next base: position 245,694 of record QTSX02002944.1, read on the forward strand.
GCTATTTCAATGACTTGCTCCAATTTGGGGGTACCCATGGGGTAAACTACTAGACAGGGATCATTTCCAAAGTTTAAGACAGTGGGGACAATAGGTGGGCCTGAGATATCCTCTGCAATGGGAGGAATGGTAATTTAGGCAAAGACAGCTCTTGTATTGGAGTAGGAGACAGGCCTGAGAACTTAGTGACAAAAGGATTCACCAAGGGGCTTGTAGCCCCTGTAGTGAGCACCATTTTTGTTGTGTTCTGAAGCGCAGCACAGACACACAACATGAAATCCTAAACTTAGGATTGGATTTGTACTAAGTCTTGTTTAGTCAGCAGGGAAGATGATGCAATTATCTTGTGGCCATGAACAATAAGTCTCTTTTAGTTGTGGCTAGAGAGAGGCGCTGAAGTACTTTAAAACACAAAGACAAAGATATGAATAGAACTTAAATTTTATTGAAGATAGATAATTGGAATATATATTGTTTAGTGTTACCACAAAATAATACACAGATGGTATAATCACTTGCCACAAGCATGAGTGAGACAAGCAAGTTGCGCAGAATCAGGAAGCCAAAAAGATGAATTTCCCACTTCAGAAATAGACCCGTTTTGAGGAGAAAAAGCAAAAGCAAGGGATTTGTCCTTGAAATAACCCAAAAAAGGCAAAATCAAATTATTGTGAACATTGGCAACTACAACAGAGACAGGGCTTTGAGGAAGCAAGTTCTGGGTTGGCTAGAGCTGGTGAATAGAAGTGGAGATGCTTCATTCTGCTGTTTCTGTTCTCTATGTTGCCTGAGTCAGCCAATTACATTGCTATTTTTACTCTGTGAGATGGCAGTGACAGGTGTTTATTGGCGGTTCAACTTCAGGTCTCTTTTTAACCTTCTTTTGGTAAGCAACAACCTCTGAATAGGTCTGGGTTCTTGGTGCCACACAACCAGACAGCAATCTGGTCTCTGTTTGGGGAATCCTCTTTACTAAGTTGACAAGTTGCAGACCAATCATTTAACTCAAGTCTGTGTCCCAGCAGGTTGGCATGTTTCCATCTATCCTGGTTGTTGAAAGGCATTTCCTGAGAACCAGGGTTCAATTCCTGGGTTTTCAATAGTAGTATTGAAATGTCATTCTTGACACTTGCCTGCAAAATTAGTGTTTTTCATGTGGATCACCACACCAACCTTCTTTAAACCTCAACTAATTCATATTTGCATGTATTTTCAGAGCTCTTAAACTATATCTTTATTTGAAATAAGGACAAATTTTTTATTGAATCTATGATTTTGTGTCATGAAAGATAAATTGGATGCTCCTGAATCCAAAAAGCATGGAACCAGAGTCAAACCCTGGACAACCCCCTTCACAGACTGCCAGTTCCAAAAGCTGGGAACCCAACAGTCTACTATCAATTGACAAAGTTGTTGCCAGCCCGCCAGGACCTGAACCTGTAGCTGTCACGCAAGATTCTTCAAGCAAACCACCAGTACAAGATGCCAGGAATTTCCCTGAGGTGCCAACGCCTGACACCAGCAGTTTTCTTGACAAAATGCACAAGTTTCCCAATGAGAGATATTCCAAACTCCCCCAAAGCCCAGGAAGAGGCACTGAACCTGAAGAGGCACCCAATACCCAAATCAACAAAAAGAAAAATTTGAAGTCTTCTCATCCCAAAGCGGCCAGTGGCAAACTGCCAGTGCCAAGTGCTACACTGCCATCTGAGACCCCCCAATGCCAACCCGCCCAAGCCCAGAAAACATAACCAGGAAGTGAAGCATGGCAGTGTGGTATAAATACCTGCCAGGCTAAGATCAATCCCCATCATTATTTTTAAATAAAGGTTATGAGATACTGTTTTCCCCAATTATTGCCGTATTTTATTCTTGTCATCTGCCAGTTAACTCAAAGATCATCTGACCCTCCTGCCAGCCCCCCAGCTACATACCGCCTGCCAGGTGCCCCCTTTGGTCCTGTCCATTTCACAGAGTACCTCTTAAAGCCTGAGTACAAGGACTACACTGCCAACAACATACTAGCCTGGGATCCCTTGGCCAGAACTACAGATTTAACCATATACACCCAAAAAGGCCCTTGGTAAGTTACTAAGCCCCGCCTGTGCAGAGATAAATACAACTTCCTTCCTGCCTATCAATTAGACATGGAACCACCTGTCACCCCTAAACCAATGCCTTCCTCTGCCACTGAGTTTCCTCTGGACCATACCAATAAGCTATTTGGGATTGTATCTATTACTCTCACAGGAGTAATAGATACTATTGTCACTGCCACTGGTCTGTGGTCATGGGTGGGCAAGTCAATTTCCTACCTCATTAAGTTAGTATCAATCCTTTGATGGGCCCTGCCCACCCAGTCTGCAACCCACTAGTTCCCAAACGCTAGCAAGCCGGCAGATCAAAGTTGGTTCCCCAAAATTTTGTCTGTTTTTAAGTTTATTGAAATCCTTGATTTTACTCCTGGTATTTGTTCTTGAAGCTGTCAACATCTTGAAGGCTAGTAATTATTCCTTTAAAACTACAAGACCATAAGAACTGACTTTTTCCCAGCTACATCTTACTATATTTGTAATCTGGACCTAGATAAATGTAAATTTTATTGAGTAAATTGATCTTCAACTGGAACCAGTTGAAAATTTTTAGTGACTGAACCAATTTTTTCTGAATTGAAACATTTTTTTATCTCAACAGTTTTTAAAACTACTTTATATACTTTTTGAATTCAATTTCTATATATCTAATCATTTGGCTCCTTGAGATCTAGCTTGGTGCTCTATTTTTCAATAAATCTAAATGCCAGCAGTAGACAGTACATTTCAATTTTACTAATTTTCATTCTTATTTTACATTTTGAAAATTTGGATGTTAGGGTGTTGTGCCTTGGATTTAGTAATAATTTAATTTTTAATTGATTTGATTTCCTTTGAAATTTATTAAGAATTTTGAATTGATGTTAAATATTAGTACTTAAATTTAAAGTTGAAGACCTTAATTTTTGCCCAATTTTGCTGTAGCTTTGAGGGCAGCTTGCCATTACATTACAGAGTGTAAAACCAACCCCTTTACGTATATTATGTTATCAAACCTGTTGCAGAAGCTCTGCTACAGTGTGATGTTTTTCACACCTATTTATCTCTACTTTATATATTTCCTTGTTGCAGCTGCAACTAACTCTCTATAAACTATAAATAAACCTAACAATTAAGAGTAGGCTTGAGCCAAAATTCTAAGTTTTCCCCTTGCTTCAGGTCATTTATTGAGTTTTGGTATTTTAAAGTTTATAACTAAAGATTAACTTAAGTTTGCTTTTGTTTACTTTTAGAAAGTTCTTTAATTTTTAAACTTACTTAAATTTTCAACTTCAACTTTAAATTTATCTTTTATTTATACTCCAATCTTTTAAGAATCAATTTTGAAAAACTAAAATTTTAACATTATGTTTAACATTTTTGTTATTCATTTTTACTGATTTATTAAAATCCTTTGTTTTTCTTTATAGACTTTATGTGGTCTATTTCTCTTTGTTGAAATCTAAATCATTTTTTGTTTAAAAAAATGCAGATAATTTTTATTAATCTAGAGTAAATTTTGTTACCACGGAAATGGTAACTCAGCAAACTGTTGCTTTATTTACAAATCTTTTAAATTTTAAAGAAAATTTGTATAGAGTGATGGCTTATTATTCTCATGGAGATTTTCCCACATTCCCATACCACCTGTAACCACTCAAAATTTAGTGGAAACTTTGTCTTATATTATAATTTTTGGGGGTTTTACAGGCTTTGCCTCCTCACTTCACAAACTATAAACTCTTAGCAGTTTCACTTAAAGTTTTATTCAAAACTGTGCCTACCTTCTCATATCTCTTAAATTTGAACCCAGTAGCCCTTTACACTTTTTTCTAAAATCTTGTTTCATATTGGGCAAGGCCTTACATATAGAAAATCATTTAAATCTTGTACTAGAAGAAAAGCTAGAAAGAAATTATCCACAAGTTTTAATTATACAGCAGCTTTCAGAGCCGTGGCACTAAACAAATTTAAATCAGATTTAAACAAAATAAAACCAAATGGATTTATATTGATTGATAATATTTTTGGGTCCACCTCTATTTTATTTAAATCTGATTTGATTTTTCTTGGCGCCTTGGCTCTGAAAACCACTGTATTTTTGCCATCATTATAACTCTATTCAAAAAATTGTGAGCATTGGTAGCTTGAAATGCCAATTGAAATCTCTTGGTTTGAGCTCTGGCATGGTTGGTCCTTTCAAACACCCTTGTTGTGGAAACTGTGATGAAATCAACTCCCTAGTTGTAATAACTAAGCATTCTAGGTACTACCTGTAGTATGTACAGAAGAAGATTGGCAAACTGGAAACCCGTCAGAGCAGTGACAATGGAGTAAATGAGCATCATCCACTGAAACACCTTGGCATGGGTGTTGTATCTTCCAAATTTACCCGCAAAGTAGGTCAAGATGTAGTAGGTAGAGGTGTAGGCAACAGCGCCCATGTTGATACTAAAATTTTTGACAGTGGCCATGTTGACACTTTTAATGTTGACACTATAGTAGAGTGACAACCCGGTTTTAGATAATGTCCTCTCCTGGATGACAACACTTTTTTAAGTAACAGTACACTTTACCTTGACCATTTTTTGAATAAAAAAATTAAATACTTTTTTATATTAAAATGACCCCAGAGAGTTCAAAAATGCAATAAATAATACCATAAGTAATAAGAATAAGAAGATATAAGCAAGTATTTTTCAATTTACTATGTAAATTATACTCTTTATTATAAAATTATTTTTTATTCCCATAAAACTAAAATTCCAATGAACCAAAAATAAAGATATTTTATATATCATAATAACTACAAAATATAAGAAAATTCTAATTTTAATTTATTATACTTTATATAAGCACAGCTGAAAATACTCATACCTTAAAGATAAATTAACAAAATATAAGATATTTCTTACAAAACCACATTAAAACTTTATCTTAAACTTACCATTTATATCTAAAAAGATTATTACTATCCAAATAAATATGTATATAAAGAATCCAAAAGTAAAAAATATACAGGCAAAGCAAAGTTTATTGGGCTAATTAAAGCCACCAGCAAGAGCAGTTGCAACATCTTCTAGGTACTTCTTGATCTCTGCCACCTTATACTTCTTCTTGACCACCTTCTGGACGTCTTCCTGGTAGTTCTGGCCCTTACCATTTCTCTTCTTGGGGGCCACCCAGTTGGCCAGGTCACAAAACTTGAAAACATTCTGGGCCTGCTCCTCCTGCAGCTGGTAGAAGAACTTGTTGTACTTGGGGTTGGTCCCAAACTTCACCTTCATGTGATTGTGCCACAATTCCAGGCTGGATGTGGTCTTCATCTCCCCCTTGAGGCAGGCGCTCTGGCAGTTCCATGGCGCTGTGATTCCACTCTTTCCTCTCCGGGCAGTCATCTTCTTGTCTACCCATTGTTGCTCAAAGTAATCAAGGTAAACCTTGAGATGATGGAGTGCTTCTTTATCTAAGCATCTTCCACGAGGGCTTCAAAGCCAATCCCAGTATTTTCTGGCCGCACAAAAGCCAAGGCAGAAAACTAGGTGATAGCAAAGTGGCACTTCCTTTTACCATCATTGAGATACTTCTCAAAAAGCTCCTTCTTGCTCTTGAGAATCTTAATGAGGGTCTGTCTAAAATGAAAGGCGCAGCCCTGTACTTCTCCATTGAAGGTGGCCTTAAAGGCTCTGAACTGAGCTTGCTCAAAGTCCATAATGATCACATTTGGCCCAAGTGAGTGCACATGAGCTAGCTGCTCTGTGGCTAGGGTGGACTCATCCTTCTCAGCAAAGGAGGGATTGGCCCTTGTGACTTGGGTGGGAGGTGGGAGCTGGTTGGTAGGAAAGGAGTTCAAAGCATCCTGGACAATTTTTAATGCTCTGGAATAGACCTCTGTCTTGGCATCAGGCAGGAGAAAGAAAGCAATGGGGATAACCTGGGCATCAAATTGCCCGTGCAGGACCCAAAACTGCTTGAAAAGGGTTGGGCAGGTTGCAAATGTGCCATCACACAGCCAGGTGGTAGCAGTGTTGAGCTGATCCAGGTTTTGGGTTGTGGTGTAGGCAATGATACTATCCTCCACTTCCTTCCCATTGTCATGGAGCAGAAACATCTCTCCATCCTTGGTTTTCTTGAGGGAATCAGAAAGAACCAGGTTTTCAATTGTGGTGGCACTCTTGGCCAGAGGGTTTGAGGCTTGGCACCTATCACTAACAAACTTTATCCAACTGGGTGTGGGTTGGCACCCTTTTCAGATTGGTTGGGGAGAGGTACTTGCAAGCAAGCACAGCCAGCTGGGTGGCGGAAAGATTTTTGGAGGTAGGCATGATCTGCACAAGGTACCATTTCAGGAGACGGGCAATGGTTGTATTGAGCATGATGCAGGTATGCTCACCCTTAATTGCTTGGACTAAGTCCCAGCACTTAGTATTGAGCCATACTGGGCAGGAGCGCTCCTCACAGGTATAATGGCGGCTCTTGAAGCCCTGGTTGGCATTGTTGCAGCTGAAGATATACCCATTGGCCACCATGGCCGGCCCACCCTTTACACTCATGATTGGGAAGTATTTGGGCAAGGAAGAGGGAACCTTGAATTTGCGGCAACATTGCAGATATTGTGGGCCACAAGAGGGTCCTGTGGGCCAGCAGGAGCATGGCAGAAGCCAGGGAAGTAATCAGGGCAGGGCTTCAAATCATCCTCAGATGAACTTGAAGGAGGGGAGTTTGATGGGGGAGAAGCAGAAGGGGGCTTATCTTGGTGCTCCTCATGTGTAAGAGACTTATCCTTTGGAGGGGACTTCTTGGCTTGGCACCACATCTTGGTAGGCTCCTCATCTAAAGCTGAGTTGTAGAAACTGTGATCCATAAGGGAACCATCAGATTTCTCTCCCCCAATGGAGTGAGTGGGGCTCTTCTCAGGAGAGGACTCAGGAGAGGGCTTGGGAGTGGCCTGCTTTGATGAGACAGGCTTCTTCTTGGTGGCTTTGATGAGCTTGGAGGGACAATTGATACCCTTTTATTGCTTTGAGGTGTTCTTGTCCTAAAATAATATGTAAAAGGGTTTAAAATAAAGCAATGTATTTAAAAAAACAAAACAACTTAAAAAGCATAATATATAAAAATTAAACTTTATATGGCTTTTATTGATATTTAAAATTTAAAAAATATTATATAAGTTTTTATTTTAATATAGTTTTAAATAACAAGTTAAAATTTAAGAGATTTATGTAAAATTAGTAGCTTTATATATAGATTTTATTTTGAAAAATTAGAAAATATGAAAGAGAAAAGCTAAAAATATAACATAACAAAAAATCAGATGATTTTATTATGTAAAACATAAAGTTTTACTGTAAATTCAGAACCTGAACATAAAAATGCGGGATTGTCAAATCCTTGGTCCAAATTTTGAATCACTTTTGCGGGCAACTCAGCTGAGTGAAAAATAAAATATTTAATAAAATTAACCATTTAATTTGACTTTTTTTTGGTTTATTTAAATTGGCAAATTTTGAATCTCTTGAGCAGATAACTCAACTAACAAAAGACAAAACCCAACAAACAAATGCGGGATACATGAATCAGAAATGCGGGATTCTTATGTACAATTTGAGATTTCCTATATTTCAAACAAATCATAGACATCATGTGAAAATTAACAAATCTGAAATTGCGGGATTGTCAAATCCAAGAACCAAGTTTCAAATCATAATTGCAAGGAATTTGAAATAAATATAATTTATGGGTGTCTCAAAAAGGATGCCAAAGGATCTAGAGTGGATTTGTGCTGATTCTTTTAGGAAGCACAGGCATTCTCAAAAATCACCCTATTCCATTTTAGGACGGCTAAATTTTAGATCGTAATATTCACAAAATTGACATATTTAACAATAAAATTGACTAAAATATACATTCCTCTTCTTGAGTTTAAAATTTTAATAAATTTTTATTATGTCTTCTTTCAATAACAACCAAGCCAACAAGCTGTTCCCTGGCCTTGACAAAATCATGCAGGGCTACGCTGGGTCTCTTGACGGTGAAGCCTCTGTCTATGGCCACTCCCAACCCGCAGGCCCCTCTGCAAGCCCCACCCAGGAGTCTGTTCTTTCCCCTGCAACTTCCAGCATGGCCCTGTTTGCCCACCATGCACAGGCAGCTGCCAACCCAAATCCCTTATCAGCAATGGCATCTGGAACCAGCCATTTTAGCCATGGGGTCACCCAGAGAGCCCAGAACCCCAAAACAGCCAATCAGATGGCATTGACCAGTTCCCAAGATGGACACGTCCCTCCCCCAGCCAATCAGCCTGCAAGACGCAGAAGAAAATTGATCACTCCGGACATTGTTCTCAAAATGGTTGAAAAGCAAGGGAAGCTTATGTCCCTTGGGGAAATTGCGGCCGCAATGGGTTTTGCAAAGTCCACTGTGGCTGCAACCCTGCGAGCCCACGCCAACTGTGGCCCCCCACCAAGAAGACCCCAACTGGTGCCTGTACCTCAACCAAAGGTGAAAAAGCCTACCCTCTCATGATGGCTATTATGGAGCGTGACCCGCGGATGCCCCTGGTCCAGGTACGTCTCCAGTTGGGACTCCACAGCATCTTCACCAACAAAAGAACAGTGAATTCATGGATGCACAGAGTTGTGGTTGCTGCTAGAATCTTGTCCAATCAAGTTCTTGGTGGCCCCATTTTGGTGGATACCAACCCATACAATGCAACCATTATTAATTTTATTAAAGGGAGGGCAATGAGGGCCTGTAATGACGTCATCTTCCTATCATACGCTAAGATATCTGCAAGTATCCAAGACTTTGGAGAGAAGCGCATCCAATCTGACGTGTACAAGCGCGGCCCAATCTTGTATTGTTTTGTTGGGGTTTTATTGGCAGTTTCCCCATTGGGCGTCAATTATTACTCGGCAATATCAAACACCGCAGATGGGTATGCCTACCAGACGGAGCTCAAGGCCATGCTGGAGGAGTGGGCCACACAAAACGCTGTGCACACAGTTGTACTGAGTGCAGAGATGGAGCAGCGGGAATGGGCAACCCAAGAAATCAGGGCTGCAGGGCATACCTGCTGGGCCTACCCCATCAACTATGCCAACATGCATCTTGCAGATGTATGTCTCTACAATTTTGGTTCCGCCCTCAGGCGCTTAAAGCCTGCCACCTACAACAAACTATGCACCCAAATTGATAAGGGGTATGAGCTTTTCCCTTCTGCGTCCGTCCAGGACTTATTTGATCTCATCATCTTCTATGCAAGTGATAGTGATAAGTCCAGAAAGGACCCCTGCCTCCCCCTGCGCCACTCCATCTGTTTTGTCAAGCCCGCATATGTGACAGAAGAAGAATTTGAGCAATTGAAGCAATCAGCTCTTGCTGCCCCTTCCCAGTCAACAAACCCTGCCTCACCAACCCCCCATCAAGCCACCCGCCTTCCAACTCTGACTCCCAAACCACCACCCATTCCCTCCCCACCATCTCTGATGCCGTCCCTTTCATAGGCGCAGATGAAGGCAATGTTCATTCCGCCCATTCCCTCCCCTTCCCGTCCTTTGATTAGTAAATAAATCTTTTCTTGGTGACTACTATTAAAATTGATTTTTTCTTTCAGTTCATAATTAATAATATATTTTTTACATTGTTATAAGTTTCCATGTGTAAAGAATGTTGTACATTTGATGTGGTAACATATAATTATTTCTATGGATATTTTCATCATCATTACTAAATTAAAGACAATAAATGTAAATATTGCATTAAAATATTGCAATAAGACGTCAACTCTTGATATTTTGATATTATGTTCATAACTCAATGCATTTTGTTTAATAAAATCCATTGTAAACTTGACCTTTTCCATTATAATTTAACAAAATGGAATGTGTTTATATTAGAGAGCCATTAACACTTAGTATAATATTAATAATTAGTGCATTTTACAGCCTGTATATTTACCTATTGGTAATAATTATGTAAACTTCTTAGTCAGATTTTGCGAGGTAATAATAATGTAATGTGTTAATAGAATACTGTTTATTGTCATTAATTGGCTGATTTTTTTGATGTGGCAATTGTGCATTTTCTGATATTTACGCACTAGTATCCAATTGGTTGGCTTCACATCCAATCACACAGGCAATAGGAAAACAAGCCGCCACCCCAAGACTGGATGTGGTCAGGGTGGCGGCTTGTTTTCCTATTGCCTGTGCGATTGGATGTGAAGCCAACCAATTGGATACTAGTGCGTAAATATCAGAAAATGCACAATTGCCACAGCAAAGAAAATCAGCCAATTAATGACAATAAACAGTATTCTATTAACACATTACATTATTATTACCTCACAAAATCTGACTAAGAAGTTTACATAATTATTACCAATAGGTAAATATACAGGCTGTAAAATGCACTAATTATTAATATTATACTAAGCGCTAATGGCTCTGTAGTATAAACACAGTCAATTTAAATAAATTACAATAAAAAAGGCCTCATTTACAATGAATTTTATTAAACAAAATGCATTGAGTTATGCACATAATATCAAAATATCAAGAGTTGATGTCTTATTGCAATATTTTAATGCAATATTTACATTTATTGTCTTTAATTTATTAATGATGATGACAAAAATATGTATGCATCAAAGATAGTACTATAAAAGCCAGTTTTTTGATGGAATTCAAACAAAATGTCATCAATCTATAACTTAATCAACAAATTAGAAGCTCACCTGCAAAAGGTTGTTGAAATCAAGAAAAATATCAGGGAAATAGTGACAGGAAAGCTGGGGGACAAGGGCCAGCCACTGATCCAGTCAAAAGAAGATGCTCTGAACAAATTGGGAAATATTATAGATGAAAAGAATAAAGAAAAAGTACTTAATCTACAGGGAACAATTTTATCAAGTCTAAAGTTCAACAACGCGGCATACAATTTGTGGGAGTTCTGGCAGGGGGCCAAAGAAAACAACAAGAAGATCAAACTAATAGAAGGAACAGAAATTCAAAAGGAAATCAACACCAATGAAGAGGAAACCAACCAAATGGAAACAAATGAAAATGAAACACAAGCAAGAAGCAGAAGCGCTTCAAGAAATACAGAAGCTTTATCAAATGAAAATCAAGAGGAAGCACAAGTTGCAAGAAGAATAAGGAAAATTAAGCCTAAGAAAATTAATGAAGAGCATCCAACGCTCATGAAGTTTGCCGATATGGCGCCTGTGGCTGAGGGGGCCACAGGGGAAACAATCAGTAAGTCTTTTTATGTTTTACTTATATTTATTTTAGTCATCACCCGGGATGGGGATGAGGTCGCGGAAGTGGCAGCTTTTACGCCAAGTTGGTTTTATGGGGGTTACCAGTCACTGGTGGCCCCTATAAAACAAATAAATAAAAACCAAATAAATAAAATAATTCAACAGAATATGAATAATTTTTTTAATAGTGAAGCTCAAGATAGGGAATATCAACCACCCGCGGGGTGCTTGCCATGGATAAGGGAAGCCTACAAACTAGGATCAACAATAAAAATCAAAGAAATGAATGAAATTTGCGGGGATATAAAACTGAACTTTGATGAATACATATATGAAAGCGTTCAAAGGTTCCCCTTCACAAATATCAACAAATACAAAAAAATTAATAAAAACCAATTTTCAAATAGGAAATGAATATCTGAAATCAGCAATTTTTAATGAAAATTTTTAAGTCTCTATCCAATAAAGTCGGGGATGCAGTCCTTGTGAATAATTTTAAACCTTTATTTATTTCATTTGCAGAGGCCTGGGGGGCAGATTCAAGTCAGGCGCCCCCCGGTACCCTCTTCAAATTCAGCCAAACGTCCTATATCAATAGGTTAGTACAAACTTTCAAAAAATTGTGCATGTTCTCAGAAAAGTATACCTCACAAAGAATCCATGTCGCGGTGTACCTGGGAATCCTTCTCCACTGCATATTGAAAGCCAACGTCAAAAAGTTGGAAGATGTACCCATACAAATTGATATATGCTGCGTAGCCCTCGACCAACAGAAGACACCACAGGGATACAGGACAGTTGAGCACGTCCTATATGACTCATTTGCAATAGCAACACTATACAGGTACTATGTGCCCCCCCAAAAAAATCTCCTAGTTGATTTGCTCACCCGCCTGCCTTTTATAAGACGTTTGGCCACCACCAGGGTGCTGAGCGCCACCCCTCTAGCAATCAGCGCCAGAGTCATCCACCACATACAGAAGATTATGTGGTCCCAATTGGACGCATTAGCAGAAAATTTAATTTTGGGGTATAATTCCCTAGAATAATCACATTCCCCTTGCAATTTGCATTCCCCTAATAAATCATTTTCCCTTGCAACTTAAACTTTATTATTTTATTTTTTAGATTTTATTTATTTTTAAATATTAAAATTTTAATACTAAATACTTCACTATTTTAAAATTTTACTTGTAAAATTTTAATATTAAAATATTCACTGTTAAAATAATTAATATTGAAATATTTAATAGTAAACATTTAATATTAATATTATAATATTAAATATTTTACTATTAAATATTTTAATATTGAATAAATCACAATTAAATAAAAATTGATATATTTCAAATATTTAACCTTTAATATTAAACTTTTAAGATTTGTAATTATACTTTTATTTTATAATTTTTATTTTTTATTTTAAATTTTAATAGGTAAATTATAATAGTGTCAAAACCGCAGTCTCAACCTGCCAGCAAGGTTCCAACCAAGCAGGTTTGTGACCTGCAATCTGATTATCTGGTCACCTGAAGCCAGACTAGGAAGTTAACTCAAATTACCAAATCCAACAACATGAACAGATGATGATCCTTCACGGTGGATACCTCAATTTGGCGCTTGACTCATTATCAGGATCAAGCCACCCCCTTCTTCCATCCAGCCGTGTGATCACCAATCTTGTTCCTACTATCCTTGATTCACATGAACTATATAATCACTATCTCTCCAATAAATATTATTATCTAGCTTCTAAATATTTTTCCCCATGTAACTCTGCTAAAACAGCACAGTTACAACATTGGTAGCACAGGTAGGTTTTCCATCCTACCTTATCTTGAAAATTCCGCCTGTTGCCCGCACACGCCGCAGCCAACAAATCCTTGACAGAATTATGTCTGGCCTTCCGCCTGACTGGACTCTGTATACTCCTGGTACCAAGATACCTGATGGTTTTGTCCTCTATCAAAACACGGTGATCCCGCTACCTGCCTTCAATGCCCTGTCCACCCAAGGGTTCTTTCAGGCACCTTCCTTGATGCTGCAATCAGCTGAAAAAACCACCATGCCCGCCTATGTTGCACAAAGCCTTTGCAGCGCTGCCTTGGAGCCCTTTGCCAGGGCCAACGACGACAATGCTGCTGCATGGATTCAGTCCGCCCAAAGCAAGTTGGCTCAGATGGAGTGCCCACAGCGTTTTTGGATTGCGGAGATTTCCATTTGCCTGACCTATGACACTGGCACCTGGTGTGACAAGTGGCATGAAGAGCACACTGAAAAGAACTGGAATACCTTTAAGCAGAACTTCCTGACAAGGTTTGTGCTTAAAGATACAGCGCTCATGATCATACGCCAAGTAAAGAACCTAACCCAGACAGGCACTGTCAAAGAACTCACCCGCGCCTACAAGGAACTCTGTCTCTGCGCCCCATCTGACATGACCTTTGACACTCCAGCAACACACCTCATGTACTACAACGCCCTCAAGTTGCACGTAATGAGACATGTGGACCTGGACCAAGTTACCAACCTACAAAGCCTGTACCGTGAAGCAGAAAAAGCGGAGCAAACATCCAACGCTCTGCACAAGGCACAGACTGGGAAACAAGAGAGACCCAAGGACTCACATCCAAGTGGGCGTTCCTCTCAACCACCTCCTGGGGGTAATGGTAACAACAACAACCACAAACCCACAGGATTGAATGGGAATGGGAACGGAAATAACAGCCAATCAAATTGTACTCATTTCTGTGTCACCGCCACCCAAGGCAACCAAGATGAGGGAAAAGCCCAGGGAGAGCACTAAGCAAGCCAAGCTCTCCCCACGCAACTCTTGACTTGCCCAACAATGAATACCGACCCAAGGACGTGGACCAATGCCCAATGATCCAAGTGCCCTCAGAAGACCCGGTGCTATACACCATTGCCAGACATCCCAATAAATTGATGTCTTACCATTTCCGCTTTTGTAGTTACACAGGCTCAGCTCTCTTGGACTTGGGCGCAGATCAAACCTTAGTCAACAGCAGCTTTGTGGATAAATTCAAGCTGGCCACTAATCCTTCGCGGATTAAAAACGTGGTCCTGGCTGATGAACATCACATTGCCGTGACAAAAGAAACTGCTCCCTTCTCTGTCATGCTCAAGAACCTCTACTCCACCATCCAAGGTCCTGTCATTTACTTCCCTAAGTTTGAAATTGTACTGGGACTAGACTGGTTACGGAAAAACAACCCCCACGTGGACTGGGCAACCTCTGTGTTGACCATCAAGTGTGAAGGCGTCAACCATCATATCTATCCTGACTCTGTGGACCAACTCCTATGTGACCACGTCTTTGTACGCATCACAGAGACTTTGGACAAGAAGGAAAGCCTGAAAGCAATTGACTGGAATTCCTGTCAGTATGAAATCATACACTTCAAGGACCACCAGGATACCTCCACGCCTCAAGATTGCGACATTGTGGCCTGACACCCAGAAATCTTTAAAAAAGCGTTACCTGGGCTACCCCCTGAGAAGCACATCCAACACTCTATCCAACTCAAGGGGGCTATACCCAAGGCACATCCCATCTATTGGCTGACCCCAAACAAGGACAACACCCTGCATGCCTATCTCAAGAAGGCACTGGAAAAACAACTTATCCGCCCCTCATAGTCTCCCTTTGGGGCCGCTGTATTCTTTGTGGCTAAAAAAGACAGTACCTTATGCCTGGTCACATACTACCGCGCCCTAAACAAAGTTATCATTAAGAATTGTTACCCATTGTCACTGATTGACAACTTTTTCAATGCCTTGAGAGGAGCCACTGTCTTCTCCAAGTTTGATCTAACTGCAGGCTACAATCAGATTTGTATCAAGGAGGAAGACATCCCCAAGACAGCCTTCTGCACTAAGTATGGTTCCTACAAATGTGTGGTACTCAACTTTGGCATGAGCAATGTCCTGTCTACCTTTGTAACCTTCATGAACAAAGTGTTTGCGCCACACATAGGCAAACATGCCCTAGTGTACCTGGACAATATTATTGTCTACAGCCCCTTGGTGGAACAACACCACAAAGACCTGGAGGAAGTCTTTGCAACCTTGGCACGGCACAAACTGTTGGCCAAGCCCTCCAAATGCCAGTTCTTCCGGGAGCAACTACCCTTCTTGGGACACATAGTCTCAAAAGACGGCATCAAACCTGAAAGTCAAAAGATACAAGCCATCTGCAGGATGCCACCTCCCAATGACAAGTCAGAACTACGCACCTTCTTGGGAATGGTGGCCTATGTACAACGCTTCATACCTGACTGTGGCGTCTTGACTGCCCCCTTGTCCTCCATAACAGGCGCCAAGTTCAAGTTTGTATGGACCCCCCAACGTGACCTCTGTTTTAGACGTCTCAAAGAAAAGCTCACAACAGCTCCCATCTTACAATATCCCAAACAAGACGGAGAGTACCAGATGGAAACCGACGCCTCAGATGCATCCATTGGGGGAGCACTACAAATTAAGAATAGTGATTGTGACTTCCTACCCATAGCCTATGAGTCGCACAAACTGACAGATGGCAAGTGTTGATACCCAATCCACGACAAAGAACTACTGGCCATCTTACACTGCCTAGTCAAATGGTGCTGTTACCTGAACGGCAGGAAGAATTCACAGCACTAACCAATCATAAGTTGCTCATCTATTTCAAGACACAAGCAAACCTGTCACACCGCCAAGTGCAATGGATGGAATTGTTAGAAAGGTTTAATATGCTCATCCAATATAAGCCCGGGGCTGAGCTTGCCATGACAGACGCCCTGTCCCGTCTGTATGTCTGCGCTTCAAGGGGAGAGAATGGGCTCAACCCAGACTGGCCTCTCTTAGTGCTATGCACAGAAGACAAAGGATTCCCTGCAGGAACAACCGACATCACCAGAGAAACAGTCATCAAGAATGAACATCTCTTTGCTGACATATACAGGACTCTTCACAAAAAGATATCAGATGGCACGACCATTCCCTACATCCCCACACATCAACAAGTTGATACCATTCTTTGCTACCACAGAGATCTGGGACATACTAAGAGCCAAAATCTATACAAATTCCTAAAGCATAAAGCCTGGTGGCCAACCTTATACCACAATGTCTAGGAAGTGTTAGAACAGTGCCAGGTTTGCAAAAAGTTTGCCAAAAGCAAAAACCCGTTTAAGTCTGTACTCCCCATTCAAACTCAACTACCATTCAAAGTATGGGCTCTTGACATTGTGGGCCCCATGCCAGGAAAGCACAACAACAAAAAATACATCATCACAGCCATTGACTTTGCAACAAGGTGGCCAGTAGCCCAAGCGGTGAAGGCACACACCGGCAACAACGTCTGACAATTCATTGGCAAGGAAATAATCAGCAGGTTTGGAAAGCCAGAACTCCTGATAACTGATGGAGGCAAAGAATTGACCTCCAAAGACACCAATGTGTACCTCGCTGAAAATGGGGTCAAACACACCATCATAACACCATATCATCTACAGACCAATGGACACGTAGAGCGGCTTAATGGTAGCCTCGTGCAAGCCCTAGCCAAACTCACCGCTGGGAGACCTGAAGACTGGTATAAGCAGCTACCAACTGTGTTACTTATGTGCCAAACCCAAGTGAACAGATCTACCTGGAAAAGCCCACTTGAACTGGTATACGGCACACAGCCAAATATCATTCAAGCATTGACAGGACCTAAACTGGAAATTCCAAGTCGATTCCCCCCTTGCTTGGATCCTCAGGTAGTAGAGGCCAACAGCAATCATTCTAAAGGTAAGCAACAATAACACTTACCTCGTGTAAGGGCTTGGGAAACGCAAGCAAGACAAGACCTTACACCATGATTGCCTACAACCCTGCAAAGCGAGACAGAAACAACAAGAAACTGCCCTGCCTGCCACTGAACAACAACTGATTCAATACAGCGCCCGGGCTCCTGACAACCTCCCTGACAACCTGCCCCCAGAGGAGGCCGACCTTCAGCTGGGGGGGGGTGTTGAAACCGCAGGCTTGACCCGCCAGCAAGGTTCCAACCAAGCGGGTTTGTGACCTGCAATATGATTATCTAGTCACCCAAAGCCAGACTAGGAAGTCAAATTGAATTACCAAATCCAATAACATGACTAGATGATGATCCTTCACAGTGGATACCTCAATTTGGCGCTTGACTCATTATCAGGATCAAGCCACCCCCTTCTTCCATCCAGCTGTGTGATCACCAATCTTGTTCCTTCTATCCTTGATTCACATGAACTATATAATCACTATCTCTCCAATAAAGATTATTATCTAGCTTCTAAATTTTTCCCCATGTAACTCTGCTAAAACAGCACAGTTACAACAATAGTAATATATCTAAATATATTACAAGACAATAGTTAAAGTTGCGACCACGTCAAATATTTAAAAATAAGTTGAAAATGTTTTTATTTATTATTTCTTATCTTGTTGAGTACGTATCCATTTATCATAAAGATAAACATGGAGAATTGAATTTATCCACATCATGCGGCCCGCTCCACTATTTTTCTAAACAAATGATTGTTTAGAACTCAAATTACCTTTCCCTTGTGATATGATTTGATAAACATATTTGATATACTTGAACTGCGTCCTAAGTAAAAATTAGTAAGGAATACATAAAAATCATTAGTTGCCGTGTTGTGTGGCTATAGTGGCACTGAGATAACAAGGATCATATGATGATATACAAGGTCCAATTTGTGGCTTAGAAAAGCCAAAGTACTATCAATGATTCACAATTATATAAATAAATTAACTTATTTCTATCATTTTTTATTTTTTAGCGCAAAAGTCAATATAATATTTGGTGCATTATAATAAAAATAAATTCATCTTATCTAGTATAATTAATTTTACTTACCTTTTCTAGTATTCTTAAATGTCTATAATACAATCAAACGTCACATTATTATATATAAATAATAATTTTTGAGTCCTAGTAAAAACAAACTAAATAAAATTAAAACTAAATGAAACCTGGGGCGCCCATTTATCTGATTGGATTGGAGGCCAGGGCTTTTGGGAGGAATGATTCCGAGTGCTCGTAAAAAGCTGCAACCACATTGAGTGGAATTGCAAATTGGCTGATCTTGAGAATGTTGAATAGGTCCTCAGTGTCCTGAGAAAAGCATTGTTTTACCTTATTCTTGATCCAACCAAAAACCTCCTTGATTGGATTCAGGAATGGGGAATATGGGGGGAGGAAGAGGAGTCTCATTGGGCAGTCTACAAGGCGGTGGCTAGCAGAATGGCTATTTTTATCAATGGGCGGGAACTCGGACACAACCAGATCCACTTTGTAGAGCCAAACATTATCAAGCACAACAACATTGGTTGTGCCGCTATAATTTATCTGAAGGTACTCCTTGACAGCTTGGAGAAAATCAAGAAAGGTCCTGCTGTTATGGGAGCCTTTAATTGTCTGGTATTGATCTAAGCCATGGGGACCCAGAAGAGCAACCATTGAATAGGTCTGGGAACAGACAGCTGCACAATGGGCTATGTCGTCCTTGGACCCCTTCTCAACCCACCCATGCCTGGACCTGAGTGAGGAGGAAAACAACAATTTGTTGATATAGAAGAACTGGACGTTCCCAGTCTCCTTTAGTGCCATATATGTCTCGGCATAAATGTGTTGATCCTTGATGGTCTTTTCACTGTTTCTGTTGTACAGAGAAACTCCGAGCACCTTCCAAGAGAAGCCCAAATCAACCATTGTTTTTTAAACAAGGGTTTTAGAAACAGAAAGCCCAAACTCTGTGGCAAGCATCAATTGGACAGCAAGCGTGTCCAGGTGGCAATCCCTGGCTACTCACTGCTTGATTGTGTCAATGTGTACAGGCTGAAGGAGTTTTGGCTGTCTTTTTGCCTTAGTGGATTTGGCAATTTGCCCAGTATTGCCATACTTGGTGTTGATGTTGGCAATGTACCTGTCCGTGACACCAAATTGGGACACAATATCCCAAACTGCCATTCCCCCGTTTAAGCAGTTGAGGAGAGCTTCACGCTCACTATCTGTCAACCGACGCCGGCCCTTGGCAGATACCACAACATCCTGGCTACCAGGCTCAACACAGGGGATTGGGACCTTTGTGTAGAAGGTGGGATCACGCTTGGTTGTGCTGGCGCTGTCAATGGTGGCATAAGACACAGGCACAGATGGCTCCTCAGTGGTGGCCAATGGCTCATAGGACGTGTCAAAAACGCGGGGGCAGGAAGTAGCAACTCTTGGGTCAAGAGTGCGGGGCCGGGTGAAAACTGGGTATACAGTGGAGGTGTAAGTAACCTCAGTGTTCCCAGTGACCCTGGTGTAGGAGACTCTGGTAGCAGGCCTTGAGAGTGGCCTCTGTCTGGGATTAAAGCTGGTTGATCAGGCCTGGGACGCGGGAGGTGGTTGGCTGGCAATGACACCTTGGGAGGCATGTGTATTGGCATGACTCCCTTCAAGTTGGGTTCTGGGTCTGTTCTTAGACCCTCTGGGATGCCCTCGTGAACAGGCTGCCCCGCAGGCTGATGCAGGAGCAGGTTGGGAATGTGATTGACAGTCCATAAAAATAAAATAAAAAATATATTTTAGATTAAACATGTATTTATTTGGAGTTATTGGTTTAGTTATGGGTAGTTATTTTCTCTTGAGCTAGCCTTGAATAGTAACAGAATTTCTATATCTGTGATTTGAAGTGAATAATATTGTATACTTTCTGGATTTAAATGATTTTAAAGTTTAATCACTTTTTTGTCTAATTATGGTTATTGAGATTGAATTTTTAGTTTGATTTTAGTTGTGGTGGAGCTTCTTGATTTGGGTTGGTGTTTCCTAGTGTGCTTACTGTACATTAAATTAGGATTCCAGTTCCTGCAATTAATATCTGAGTTTACTAGTGGCATTCAAAAGTGATTTGAAATTTGGTTCTTGGATTTGACAATCCCGCAATTTCAAAAAACATAGTAAACTTAATTAAAATGGTTAATGGATTTGAACACTTCAAATCTGATTCCAGTTAATTCATTTTGTCCATAGGAAATATGCAGCTTGACTTGAACTTTGCAAAGTGTCTATGAGTTCCCGCATTTTTAAAAATTCAAATAAATACTCACAAAAATCAATTTAATTAAAAAAAGGCCATCCTGAAAAAGTGATTTGAAATTTGGACCAAGGATTTGACAATCCCGCATTTTTACGTTCAGGTTCTGAATTTACAGTATATGTGAGAAATGAAAAGCATTGAAATTATGAGTGATGATTAGTGAAAAAGCTGAATTCTCACTCTTAATTAAAAAATTGTAGACATTATTATTGACAACATTAACACTGTTGACATTTTTTTGAAAATTTACTATGAAAAAATGGTACACTAAATTAAATTTATGCAGGCTAGTAAATATTAATCATTTTCTGTGTATTCTTGCTCACATAATGAAATAAAAATATGAAAATAAGTAAAAAAAATAACCAAAGTTCTTTATTTCTTTATTAAAAATTATATTTGGGTAGTGGTAATATAATATTTTACCACTTTATATACTAAAAGTTGTTAACATGTTGTCTTCAGTAATGAAAAGGGTAAAATGTTGACAACATCACTTACAACATTATTTATAGGAGGTGACATATTAATTTAAGCTTAATTGCGCCACTTTAATTTTCTTAACTCCACCCCAGTGGATGATCACAAGCAAATAAACAACATTTCTGAGTGTCAAAATTATTTTTAATAATAAACTTTATAGTAAATTACACAGTAACTCACGTTTAAATTATTGGATTGCTGTTAGCCACCAATCATCTTAATATATTAAAGCTGGAATAAGTGCCACATATATATTTATAAGATGAACATTTTAACAAGCAACTGCATGTGCAACGTCTTTTTCAATATAATAATTTAATAAAAAATTGTTTTAAATGCACACTTAACTTTTTTATTGTAAATGTTTCAGTTTTGTTATTAAAAATAAGTTTGGCTTAAAAAGTGTTGACATTGACACTTTTACATTGTGAAAACAAATAAAAAATAAACTAATTTTTATTAGTAAATGTAAAGAAAAAATTTGGTTACAACAATTTTTATTAAGCTTAATATTAAATTGTGTTGAAATGGCCACAATTTTGTTGTGTTTTCTGGGTTTGCACCCCTGAACGCTTTAAAAAAGAATTAAGCTAGTGCAACTAGCAAAAACATAGGATATTTCAAGTTTTGAGTTGAAAGTGGCCATGTTGACAAAGTGTCAATATGGCTAATGTCAACATTATTATTGTCAACATGGGCGCTGTTGCCAAGGTGTACATGTTGATGGATAGAGTGGAATGGGGTGGCACCAGAGGAGGCCAAGAGCCAGCATACAAAGAATTGAGTTGACCTGGATCTTTGTAATACTTTTGGTCCAACCCTTCTGGTGAGGGTCTAAAGGCAGCAGGTCCTTTCTAATACCTCCCAATCCCAAGGCAAGCTCTGATCACAGCTGTGAAGATGAGGTGGTTCATCTTCACTGATTGGGGATTGAGGGTGAGATTAACTAGTCTAAGGTTTTAGGCTAAGAGCGGGGATTTAAAAGGTATCTATTGAGGGGGTATTGCTCTCAATAATAGCACAAGCCAATATTGAGAGGGGGATTATTTATTTATAGTATCTCCCACTGTGCAAAGTTTTGAAAGTGGGAGTGAAAAAAGTGGATGGGTGAACCCAAAAGTCTGGTTGGTGGGGGTTGGCATTGGGTAATTGGAATAGGGTCAAACCCTTGTTCCCCCATGTTGCAATGTGCTAAAATAGAATGGATTTGATGGACATTAAATTTGAAGTCAGATCCAGAACAAAATTACATATAGGCAATTTCTCAACCAATTGATCAAGAACTAGTGGATACCAGAGCATTCTGGATTCCACTTGGATTATCTCAGTAATTTGGCAATTTGGAGGTTACACAAAGGGGCAACAAACAAGGCCTTTAATTCCGGAATCAAAGCTCATACTTGGTGCTTGAGTCTGGAAACCTAAATGGAAGTGACATCAATAATCTGATTGCCCAAGCAATCTTTACTTCTGGGTGCAAAATCAATAGTCTATATTAATATTGATATTTTGATTATGGTATTGATGCCAAACCTGGCCTAATTCCCCAGGCCTTCCATCCCACCAATTTCCCACCTCTCTATATATACTTGGTTTTTTATGAAATAAAGATAAGTTTTTACCCCACATATTGTTCAGTCCACTTTGGTTTTACTACCCTGTATTCAGGTATAGTAATTGAACAATTACCAGGGCTACTTCTTGCTAGCTATACCCAACAGTCCAAACATACGGCACCCCACTATCTGTGGCTGGGCTGAAAATTCTTGGCTGGGACCAATGGATTCTGGGTTGGCCTTGATAATGAGGCTCAAAGAGTTCATGGCCTCTATCTGGTTTATTTTTAAATTGTTTGTCTGGGTTTGGCCCCAACCATGTGGTCTGGGGCCCAGATCCCCATTAGTTGGGGGCCAGGGTTGATTGTCAGGGCCCAGAATGCCCTGGACAATCAGCTGGTCTTCCTAGAGGCAAAAACCCCCACAGCTTGGGAATCTTTACCAGGTATCTCCTAGAGCAAGAAAAACCCCTTTCAACTATCAAATTTCCCGTGATTTGAGAGGCACACGAGCCTTGAATCCCTGGCTTCAATTCTATTATCAAATTTGGGCCTCTCAACTATCAGGAAATGGTACATTGGGAGCGTGATTGTTCAATTGTGCAATTAGGCGCTTGATTGCTTGTGGGATCTATAAATAACTGTGGCACCTTGGAATGCTGCAGTTCAAGAAAGGTTCATGTTATACCAACCAGTGAGCACCCACCTCCTGGCCCAAGTACGCAATTTTTAGTGAAAATTGTAAGTTCAACTGAAATTGATGCCATCAGTTTTCTGGTGGCACAAAAGACCACTAAATTACCAGTAAGTATAAGTAGTGAGGAGGAGAAGCCCTCTTCACTGTTGACATCTTAATAAACCAAGTTTATGCCCAGAAATTGTTATCTTATTTCAGGAATTGTCTATTTTTGCTCAAATTTAATTATTCTCTTTGCATCTATTTAGGAATCCACAACAAAATCTAAACTTGCCTATCCATACCCTCCTGTTTATACTCCTGCTACCTCAGTTGATCTACCTTGTGCTCTTGACTTGGAGTATTTGCACACCCATCATCTTGATCTCCTGCCTGCTATGAAGGAGATTCCTGCTGCTCCCCCTCTACCCATTGTGCCTCCTGCCCAGGACTTCAGTAAGTTGGGGTCTGTCTACATCACAGTATTGAGGCTGGCCAACCAAGTTTTGCCCCATACTAGGAGTTGGCACCCCATAGCTACTGCAGTTAACTACCTGGTACAAATTGTGTCTATTGTGTACATGGCCTTTCAGGCCCGGCCTGGCTCCCCTGTAGGAGTCCAGTTGGACTCTGGTATGGTATGTGACATTGATGGTCAAGGTTTGGCCATTATTCCTGACTAATTCAGGACTGCAGGGTTTGCTCTCTATTTTTATCCCCATTATATGGGACTTATTTGATTGGCCACTTTTCTCACTGGATTCTGATTGGCTAGAGGGGAGTGGGAACTGGGACCCAGGTGGGTGGCTGGCAGCAGGCTGAGACTCGAGGAGCAAGCAGGCGGGCGGGGGACTAGCAGCAGGCTAGGCGGTAGGAGGCTGGCAAGGGGCTGGCAGGCTTGGCAGACGCCTGCACAACCGCAGTGGGCACCTGCCCAGATAATAAATTATTCCAGTGATTCCCAAGTTCTGTTTTGACTTTAAAATTATTTCCCCGATTGTGGTGGGGAAATTTTTTGTCATACAAGAATTGTTTGGGTCCATAATTTCTTCCTTGCCCCAAATGGGAATAAGTGTAGATATTTGTTCATGTCAGGAATATTCCTGACACTGGTAGTTGACTCCCTGGTAGTTGACAGTCTGTCAAGTACCAGGGAGTCAACTACCACATCTGTGAATCTACTAGTATTTTTGGCTTAAACAATTTAAGCTAATTTTTACTAGTAATTCAAGGGTTCAAACCCAAAATCTGATATTAAAAACACTGGAAGTCAACTCTATTTACTAATTCTGTTAGTTAAAAGACCAATTTATAGAGGTAATTTATAGGTAAATGTACTAATGAAAATTAAAACCACCTGTGATTGACACTCTAAAAGAAAAAGTGGCCAGTTTGACCCTTTTTAAGCCAAATCCTAATTTTATTAATAAAATACATATTGTCTTATATAAATTTTATTATTTACTATTATATTTTTATATTAGTTTCCATAGTCTTTAATTAAGCTCCCAAGCACCACTATACTGGGTTTAGTGGTTTACATATTAATCAACTAATCCATTTGTTTTACATTATGTCTATTACAGGTTAGTAGATCAAGTGGAGCCACATAAATTAAGCCCAATTTATTAATAGATTTCATATGTAATTTATAAAAAAAACAGAAACTTGACTCCCCCTGTTTGACACTATCCCCTTGCCACATAATTGTTTTTGGATCTAACTAGTCAAAGGCTGTGAATTAAGCCTAAGTTAACCAGTGACACACTATGGGCTCCACTTGACACTCACCAACTCAACACTTTAACTGGGGACTAGTGCAGAGAGCTTCTTAATGTTTTAACACACACTATGGTAAATAATTCACTCCCAGCTCCTCACAGGATAAATCAAACACTAATAAACACATTCCCATTCATTTACTTTTTTAACTTATGTTGTATTTTTTATTTTTGAGCATACAAAAATGCCTTACTTTTGGGTTAACTTTCGAACCTGGTTTAAATTTAAGCAAGTTTTATATGTAAAAAACATAGCAAATTTGATGTTTCTGCTCGACTCTGGCATACTTGACAGTGAGAATTCAGCTTTTTACGGCTGATCAACAGTGCCAAACTTGACACTTTACTAAGTTTTGAATGTTTAACCCCCAATAAAAAATCCACATAATAAATTATCTTTTCAATTATAATCTACTACTCTTTCTACTACTCCACATATAATTTTTATATATTTTATTTTCTTAAAATACATTTTTTATTGATTTTGTCCTAAGATGTTATGCTGAACCTAAAATCTTTGATGCATCATCAAATATCCATTATTTTCTATGTTTTACCTTTAGATCTATACTTTGAGTTTCTATTTTGCTTCCATTTACTTTGTTATGTTCTTTTCTTGATAAATAAGACTTTCTTTGTATATTTTTTACATTTTTCTTTTCTTTAATCTTTGTGTTTAATATATCTTTCCAATTATTTTATTTGCAATACTAAACTTTTTTAGCCAATATCATCCAAATCAAGCAAACAGCCCAAGCGCCAAGCCTCAAAGGGCTCAAAGAACCCTGAAACCACCCCCAAGCGTGCTAAAAAGCCTGCAACAGCAAAGATTCACACTCCCTCTCCCCCAACTCCATCTCCTCCCACCCCTTCTCCTCCCCCCTCCCCCCTCATCTTTCCCCTGCAAGTCCTTGCCTAATAAAAGTGATGATTATATAACTGACCACTCCTTCTATCAGTCAGAGGCTGACTCCTAGCCCACAAAAGAGCGTTGCACCAAGAAAGGAAAGGCTGCCAAGGAGCTTACCTCTTCTTTTGGAAAGAAGAGGAAGGCCTCTAAACAGGCCTCAAAGAACCCTTCCCTCCCCCCTGATGGCTCTTCTCCCCTTCCTTCTTATGACCCCCAGGATGAGCTGGAGGAATACTCTAATAAGTTTAAAGCTTCTGGCCATGTGTCTTGGGATCCACTGATCATCCACAACGTTTTTGATATGGATGGGGAGTTCAAAGTTCCAAAGCGCTTCCCCTGCTACTTGCAATCATGTCTGTGAAGGGTGGCCCTGGCTACGTTGCAGATAATTACATTTTTAATTGTAATAATCAAAAGTGTTAGACCAAAAGCAAGCATTTTTTTGCAAAAATAAGTCTTGTGGGGCCCACCTGAACACCAAAGTCTGTGAAAGGGTGGCTGTCAAGAAGGGAGAACACATGTTAGCCCCCCAATCAGCAATCACAATGATGCTTAAGTGGTATATTGTGCAAATAATTCTCACCTCCTCCCACATCTGTGCTTCTGATCTGGCTATCAAGGCCTTCCAGCACCTGAAGCCCAACAGTTTCAAGTTAGTGCCCACACAGAAACAGCTGGTTAAGTTTATCAGCAACAAAAGAATCAATGACAATCCCCCTTCCTTAAGGCTTCAGACGTCCTCTTGGAGCTTACACTCACCCATGAGCTTAAGCAGCTCCCAAGTGGGGAGCGCTTCCTAATTCACAATGACAGGCCAGGGTTCAAAGATCAAATAATCTGCTACTCAACTCAGCAGAACCTGTTGGAGTTGAAAAGGGTGTCATCCTGGATAGTTGACAGTATTTTTGCCACTTTCCCCTGAATTTTCTACCAGCTCTGGATGATACATGCCCAGATAGACATCCAGGTTATTCCACTTGCTTTCTTCCTTCTTCCTGGGGCCACCAAGGCCATTTATACCTGGGCTTTCACCATCCTTTGCCAAGAGCTTTCCCTCTTTCTCACCAACAATGACCCCAAAAAGACCTCCTGCTGTAACCAAGTTCCCCTCCTTGCCTGCTAATGTATCTTATAATACACAGGGGGCGCTCAATGAGCCACCCCTTGACATATCTAATGAAATGGACCAACCTGATGGCAATATCAAACTGTGTGCACTTTCTCCTAATTAGGAGCACTGCCCATTTGACTTGCTGATCCCCGCACAAGTTATTCCTTGGCTTCAAACCTTACATGGAACACACCACTATACCACCCCCTGTGGCCTTGTGGCTTTCCCCATATAGTATATCAATCACAGTATTTCATAATAAACAATACCTTATTCTATTTATTTCTGTCCTTTCTATTGTACTGTTGTCTTCCCCAATCAAATACTGAACTCTAATTGGTTCAGTTGCAAAAGTGGTAGCAGTGGTAGGTTCATAACCTACCTAAAAGGAAAATTCCCCAAATAAAGGACAGAGTACAGGCTGTATGGCTACTCCCCATCAAGAAACTCTCCTTCCAATCCCCAAGAGAGACATCCCAGAGGGGTATGTTGTCTACCAAACACCAGCTGGTGCTCACAAGCATGTACAATTGACTCTGCCTTATGCATCACAATGCAAGCGCCACCCTGCCCCAATTGGACCTTTCTCAACACATGCTAAATCTCCAACTTGAGTCTTTTGTGGGTGGAGTCAAAGGAGCTGACATTGTCAGTTGGCTCCATTCTACGAGACCCGCCTTTGTATCTGTTAGGTGGCTGAGCCCATGTTGGTTGCCACCACTTCTGGGAACCTTACAGAACCTGCTGCAGTGTGGTTCACCAACTGGGCCAGCCAAGAGATAGATGTCACTTGGGCATTGTTCAGGGACACCACAAAATCCTGCTACAGTGAAACCTTTTCACCTATTGTGGTGGGAATCCCCCTCCTTGCCATTAAACAGACCAGGTCTTTCTCTGAATATCTTGCAGCTTGACAACAAGCCCTTGCCGCCGCCCAAGAAGCTGTCACCAACAAGAATGCCATGCTTCTTACTCTAATAGTCAATGGGCTTAACCCCATATCTGCAAGTGGGTTCCCGTAGGTTGATGCACCTCCATTGATGACTGCTACAAGGCCATTGTGGAGGTCAATAATCAGGCTTCAATGGGCTTCTGCTGTTCCAATGATGCACCACCCTAACCTTGTCCCGCACCTGGCAGCACTCACAACCAAGTAGATCACTGCCAGTCCTGCCAACAAGAGAATGGGTTTGAGCATCCCCATGAAGGGGAGCTCCAATTAGCGCAAATGAGGACCCAGGAAAAGCCTGGGGGTTGTAGATATGAGAGGTTCTGCAACCCCACTTGACCCTCACTCTCAATCCCTCCTTGCAAAGAACCCCTGTGATTACAATGTGCATGATGTTGAAACTCTTGACATATTCTAGATCCATAGCAACACCCCCGTTCACCAAGCAAGCCATTCTTCAAATAAAGTAACCCGCTTGGCCTATCCCTTCTGTTTCCGTGGGAACACCCACAAATTACTGGTAGATACCGGGGCCAACCACACTATGGTGGACCAGGCGTTTGCCAACTCTCAACAATTAGACCAAGTACCCAGCAGATTCAAGGCCGTACAAGTAGCTGACTCCTGCAGAGTGGCCATCACCCACAAGACAGTACCCTTCTCTGTAAGAATGGGGAACATCCAGGTTAAGCTCTCTGAGTCAATCATGGCAGGGCTCAGCCACAACATCATTGCTGGTTCTGACTGGCTGCAGCACAACCGTCCCTATATTGACTGGAATACGTCTGTAATTACCCTTAACAGAAATGGGGTGGGTTTCCAGATCTACCCTATCAAAATGAGCAAGTTACTCCATGATACCGTGTTTTTCAGAATCACAGAGACGGGTACGTACAACTTCAAGGGGAGAACTAAACTTTAATCATTGCTCAGTCAAAGTTATTCATGCCAAACCACTTGCAGCCCCCCCCCCCTTGACCACTCCACCAGTACTTGCCGCACTCCTTGAGGAATATAAGGACGTCTTCAGTGAAACACTGGATCAACTGTCCCCTCCCCAAGAGATACAACATACTTTATAACTACAAGGGTCACTTCCCAAGGCATGTCCCCTTTGTTGTCTGACACCCAAGGAAGACAAGACTCTCCATCAACACCTTGTGGACGCACTTGACAAGGACTTCATTCTCCCCTCCCTCTTGCCCTATGGGGCTGCAGTCTTCTTTGTAGCCAAGAAGGATGGGTCCCTTTGGTTGGCAACAAACTACCGCACCCTAAACAAGGTGATTGTCAAGAACAAATACCCCTGCTGTTGATTGATAACCTGTTTGGCACGCTTGCGTGTGCAAAGGTCTTTAGCAAGATTGATCTCATTGCGGGGTACAACCAGGTCCACATTGCACCAGGGGATGAGGCAAAAACTGCCTTCTACACACACTATGGTTTGTTCAAGTGTCGTTTCATGAATTTTGGAATGACCAACACTCCCTCCATCTTTGCCATGTTGATGAACAAAGAATTTAAGAATTTGATTGGAAAATGTTTTGTTGTGTACCTTGATAACATCATTGTCTTCAGCCAAGATCAAATCACATATCTCCAACACCTCTGTGCTATCCTTGACACCCTTCAAAAAACCATCTTGTTGTAAATTGTGCCATTAATGCTATTCAATATGGCCTTCAAATAGTGATATGTGTGAAGATTTGGCTGGTTTTGCTTTCAATTTTGAGAATTCCTCACCCTCTGTAAATGGGTCTTTTCCAATATCCACCCATTCTGGAATACTGTACCTGCTCTTGTCTGATCCTGTTATGACCTCATCCCAATATGACCCCCTCAACCACTCTGTCTACCTAATGAGTGATCACCAACCCTTGTCTACTATTTAAGTAGAATCATTTCTCCTAATAAAGACAAGTTTATCCACATTTGTGTTGGTTTTAATATTCTTCAAGCTTTTTCCTTTCCTTTTTACCAAAATAAATTACTTATCTTGTATTCCAGGAAATTAAGGTATGTGTTCTTAATTTTATCCTGAAGGCTAACCCAAGGCTAGCTTCAAACCTTAAATCTTTTGCTATAAAGATTTCCCGCTGTGTCTTTCTGGATGCTGTCCCCAGGAGCCAAACACAACACATCTGAAGGCCAAGCCTTCCAAATGCAAATTCCTCAGGCCAGAGCTTCTATTCCTTGGGCACACCATCTCTGCCCAGGGGATAAATCCTGACCCTGCCAAAATTAAGGCAATCACAAGCATGCCACCTCCACTGATGTGGGCCAGGTGCATAAATTCTTGGGCATGGTTGCCTATGTGCGCAAGTTTATTCCCAACTGCAGGGAACTAATTACACCCCTCAATGAGATCTTAAATACCAAACAAATCTTTCATTGGACCCCTGTCAGAGATCAAGCCTTCAAAACGTTGAAGCAAAGACTTACAACTGCACCTGTATTGAAGTTCCTCAATTGGAACCGTCAGTACAAACTCAAGACTGATGCCTCTGACAGAGCCATAGGGGGTGTGCTACAGGTGAAAACTGATGAAGGTGTCTTCCTCCCTGTGGCCTATGAATACAGGAAGCTCACCAACTCAGAGCAATACTATCCCATACATGACAAAGAGTTAGTGGCAACCATGCACTGTCAAGAAATGACATTGTTACCTGGAAGGATCACCTTTCCACCCTGCGTCCTGACAGACCACAAGTTGCTCCATTACTTCAATATGCAGTCCCATTTGACACAATGTCAGACAGGATGGGGTCAAACACCTGTCCCCCTACCAATTACGCATCAAATACAAGCCTGGAAAGGAACTTGTCACAGCTGACATCCTCTCCATGTTATATTCAGTGTCCATCACAGGAGACAACGGCCTAGATCCGGACTGGCCAATGCTCTACCTACGTCCTGAAGCAAACCACTATGAAGGCCTCAATTCTGTGACTATCTCCAATCTAAAGAACAACAAGAGTCAGTTCACCACTGATTCTGGCAACGTCTGTTATCAGTCAGAGACTACTAATAAGACGCTTTATATTCCCATCACCCAGCGAGAAGATACCATACTATATTACCACTGCACCTTGGGTCACATCAGAGGATGTAATCTCTTTGAAATAATGAAGAATAAGGTTTGGTGGCCTTGTATGCGCCAAGACATCTTGGACCTCCTCAAAACATGTGTGCTAGGAAAAAAGAACATGTCAAAGCCTACACCTCCCAAGTCTGTCCTGCCCATCAGAGCCACAGAATCCTTCAAACAGTGGGCCCTTGACATTGTTGGACTCCTTTCCAAGGATAGGCTAGACAAGAAGTACATCATTACAGCCATCAATTATTTCACCTGTTGCCCAGTAGTGTGGGCAACCACTAATCACACTACCACCACTATCACCCGCTTTATTGTCAAAGAAATTGTGGCCTGCTTTGGGCTACCAAAACTTCTTATCACAGATGATGGGCCTGAACTTGTAAGGCACATTGTGAAGGTGTACTGCGACAAAAATGCCCTCCAAAGAATAGTCACAACTCCCTACCATCCTCAAGTCAATGAACGCGTGGAGCATCTTACTGGTTCACTGGTCCAACTAATTGCCAAGCTCTCACAGAAGCACCCTAACACCGCGTGGACTGAACACCTGCCCACTGCTCTACTTATCTTACAAGCAAGAATCAACAGGAGCACCAGGTTTAGCACCAATTCCTTGGCCTTTGGAACACCTGACATCTTGATGGGGTGGAACAAGGAAAATTAAAATCCATGGTTCCCAGAAAGCCCCCCTTGTTGCCTACTCTATCCCTGAGCCAGTGGCGTACCAAATCCCAAGACATTGAATACAAGCAAATCAAGGGGGGCACAAAACACCTTGAGGCCAGATATGCCATAGGTGATCCTGTCTATGCCCTCAACCTCAATTTGGCTAAATTAGAACCCAATCACCTGGGGCCTTTCAAGATAGCTTCAGTCTATGACAACCACACCTATCAACTTTAAGGTGCCCAAGGAAACACCAAGAAGCTTCATCACAATTTCTTGCACCCCTGCTGTGTCATCCCCACACAAAAGTTGTTTGTGTGGACCTTCCCAGATCTTCTGCAAACTCTGATCCTGGTGTCTGACAACAATCAGGGGGTGTTGCAACTGAGCTTTCCTCCTTGTCTGCTAATGTATCTGACGATACACAGGAGGCACTTGATGAGCTGCCCCTTGATGTATCTAACGGCATGGACCAACCTGATGGCAACATTGAACTGCAGGCAGTTTCTCCTAATTAGGAGTGCTGCCAATTCAACTTACTGATCCCCGCATAAGTTATTCCTTGGCTTCAAACCTTAAATGGAACACACCACTATACCACCCCCTGTGGCCTTGTGGTTTTCCTCATATAGTATATTAATCATGATATTCTACAATAAACAATACCTTATTCTATTTATTTCTGTCCTTTCTATTGAACTGTTGTCTTCCCCAATCAAATACTAAACTTTAATTGGTTCAATTGTAACACCCCCACACCCACGCCAACCCTCCTGATGCTGATAAAAACCAGGCCACCCTGAACTTGGAGGAAAAGGTAAAGCTAAGAGCTCTTAGCCCGCACATATGCATTATGAACTTTGAGCCTACTCAGTTCAATGCATATGAGCAGCTGTTTGAAAGGAAGGTTCAGGGGTGCCACTTCCACTTCTGTCAAGCATTTGCTTGCAATGTGCAGGCCAATGCTGACCTTAGTAGATTGAGCTGGAGGAATACCTCTGACACCTGGAAATTTTTGCTGACACAATTTAGTGACTTGGTTTTTTTAAAGCCAGAGCACACTGTGCAGGGGTTTGAGGTTCTTGAAAAGGATCCCTACACAGTAAAGCATCCTGATTTAAAGCCTTTTCTTGATTACTTTTAGCCCCAGTGAATTGGGAAGGTTGTCACTCAGAGGCAATCCAAGGCCAGAGCCAAGGAAAGCTGGAACATGTACCTTGCTGTGGTGAATGGGAATTTGAACACCACTTTGTCACTTGAGGATTACCATAAGCATCTTAAGGCTAACTTTGGGCTCCACCCAAAGTTCAACAAGTTCTTTTCCCTCCTCCAGCACGAGCAGGAGAAGACCATCTCCAAGCTCAGAGATCTGGCCAACTGTATTCCCCACCAAGTCTACAACCCGCTCCACCCTCTTCACCAAGGCCATCCAGTATGCAGCCAAAAACAAGTATAAGGCCTCTGAGATCAAACATCAGCTTGAGCTCAATGCAAATGCTCTCCTGGAAGGGGCCAAAATGAAGAATGGCAAAAAGGAGGAAGGAGTAAACTTCTTGCTTGCTTATATGGGTTTTACTTTTAACTTTTTAGCTTTAATTTTTGCTTTTTAGTTTTGATCATTTAATTTTTAGGTTTAATTTTTCTATTTTCAATTTAATTAGATAGCTCTGATTCTTTTATGTATATATGTTAAGTTTGAGACAAATAGTTATAGTTGAAAGTGAATGAAATATCTTAATTTTTGTTGATTCCCTAATAAAACATAAGATATTCACAGTTGTACTTATATGAAGTATATTAAATAAATATTTATTTTCTTTATATTTTGTAATCCTTATACTACATTAATTATCTTTATTTTTGTCACATTGGAAGTTAAATTCTTATGATAATAAAAAATATTTTTATAATAAAGAGTGTAAATTACATACAGTAGTTTTCAAACCTGTTGAGATAAACACATATTAGTCAGTTTAGAACACATGAACTCAGTCTAAAAAAAAATCAAAGTGGATCCAAATCTATTGTAATTTAATATAAATTTCTTAATTTTTGATTTTGTTTTTAGACTGAGTTGATGCATTCTAAACTGACTAATCTATGTTTATCTCAACAGGTTTGAAAGCTACTGTAGTAAAATAAGAAATAATTGCCTATTTCTCCTTATTCTTATCAGCTAAGGTATATTTTTATTGCATTTTTGGGTTTTCTGGGGTCACTTTAGTATACCATAGTTGTATAGATTGGTTTTTTATATCGAAAGTTTTCAGTACATCAAGTACCATTAATTAAAAAAGTGACAACTTCCAGTAGTTGATCAGACAAAAAGCTGAATTCTCACTTTACTTAATAGTCAATCACCAGGGAGTTGATTTCACCACAGTTGCATTTGTTGCAACATGAATCCTGACCCAAGTGTCACACATCATGCCACTCCATAACTGGATCTAGGAAAGGATCCTGGAAAAAATGTTCCAGAAGGGTCCTGAAAGATCCATAGATTAAAGGTTTTTACCTATATCTTCAGAAATATTATTTGCAGGAGGTGGCTCAACCCCACCAACTTTGAACTCAGGACTTGTCAGATGTGTTCCAGATAACCTGCTCTTAACAGAAGTTGTCCTGCCAACTTTCTGCAAACTTGGTTTATGCCATATATCACATTCAATAATGTGATTTAAGAAAACACTCTCTCATAATAATAAAGTGATTTAAAAATCAATTTATAGCAAATTTCAATATTTTAAATACATATTTATTATGGCATTGGCCTCTATAGTACTTATTGTTCCAACTGAATTGATCTATTATAATGATTTATCAATCATTTTTAAAAATGGATGATGCCAAATTCTAAAATTTATTCTCAAAGTGGCAAATGTTCCTGGAACATTCTGGAACATCTACCCTTGCTTGAAAATGCCCCAGAACCAAATTTTGGAGCATGGGTCCTAGCCAAGGCTGTTCCAAAACATGGTTTCAGAACCAAATAAAATATATGAAGTTCTCAGCAGCACAGGATAGATTTGAAACAGCTATGGCTGCAAACATTGGTGCCACCTCAATGTTCCCAACCATGGATGTAGCCAATGGTTCAGGTTTTAGTTTTCTGTGCCAGAACTCTTCCCTAATTGGATTTAAAGTTGGTTTTATATGACCTCCAGCAATTTAACCTACTTTTATACTTTAAAAAGCTAAAAACCAACACATTGCCCTTTCAATAAAGCTGAGTTGATTTGGTTCATCCCAGAAACTTTAGAGCAACTGTATAATTTCTTAGATATATATTATCCAACATATAGGCATGTTTAAAGTCTACTAAAAATTCAAACATTTTAATTCATTATTGGCTTATTAAATTTAACAGGTGCTACAATAGTTCCCAAAGCTATGAGGGTAAGTGAAAAAGCTTCAGATTAAGAGGAAAGTTCTCAGTCAAAAAGTGAAATTGAAAATGGTTGGATTTAAATCGATTAGCGATGGATCTAATGCCATTATAATTTTATCTCTTGACTGAGAAATTTATGTTTTAATGTGATTCCTTTTCACTTACCCTCACAGCTTTGAGAACTACTGTAAAAAACTACAACTAAACCCCATTGGACTGCTTGTCAAATTCAACCTTTTTTATCCTTGGACGGGCAAAGCATCTTGTAAAAACTATATTAGCTGATGCCTTTTCAAAATAGATGGCACCTCATGAACTATGATTTGTTTATTATTTGCAATTTTGCAAGGGCTTTGTAATTAAGCTTGATAGTTTATCAACAAGGAAGCTATAGATTCCATTTATGGGCTGTTGAATAATTGGTTTATTAAATGACCTCATGATCAAATGGCACATAAATTAGAAGTGTGGCTTGAGCTTTGGTGGCACTGATGGCAAAACAAGGCTTTCAATTTTGGTCCTTTGGCAAGAGAAGATGTTGCAGTTGATTGATTGGATTTGAAGCATTTAGCGCTTGATGGCTTGTAACTTGTTTAATAAGATTTTAATTCCAACTGTCATGGAACTCAAATCTTATGGTGACTTGCCATCTGGCGATGCAGGGTTTGAAAGTCTGGACCGTTTATTGTGCGGGTTTAGTGTAGAAATTATATCCTTTCATTGACATGCTTCATTTGCAATTAAACCATACCCTGGCAAATTCAGATAAACCGAATATCGGCTGAGACTTCGCATCGACCTGAGGTGAAGCGGGGCGCATCAACAGGCTATGCAACAGCGGTAATAAAGAAACGGCTGCTTCTGATTGGCTAAGCCTACATAGTATAGACGATTGAAGGTTGACTAGCAAGCAGATGGCACAGTCTCAGCCACCTAATTTATCGCAGAATCATCGCCACCAGTATTGCTGTATCACTCCAAAACCATTCTCCAATTCTCGCCTTAAGGTTCCTTCCAGACCCAACCCCGCCTTTGGTGTCCCAGCTCTGCATTTGTTTTTATCCAGTTAGTTCAGATGGGCGCTCTTTTATCTAGCCTTAAAGGCGGCTCTGTTGAAATGCCCGATGTCCAAGTCGATCTTTCAGGTAACTAAATCCCTTTGCTTAATGTTTATTGTTTGAAGCAAAAACCCCCAATGAGAAAGAGTCGACTATTTTCAATGAATTTGCTGCTCAACAGAAAGATATGCCTCAAATCCTTACTCTTCTTAAGGAATATAAAGGCTGTAATGAGGAAATCCGTGAGGTATTATTATGTTGTACTATGATTAAGCTATATAGGCGATATCCAAACCCTCTGATGAATCAAACCTTGCTGTCTGGAAGGCGTTGCAACCATCGATCTCCTCTTCCAAAAAAAATGTACAAGTATAGCATTGTCATAGGTGAGTATTTGTTCAATCTTTATTTAAATTCAAAAGGAAACTATTGCTTAAAAATCTTCGAGCATGTTTCTTCCGAGCCTACTGGGGCTCAGGGTCTAGAATCTAGTCCTGGGCTTGCAGCGCTCCTTGTAAAAACCTTCAGCTTCATAATAGATTTCGACGAAATTAAGGTAATATCCCTTGGCTTAATCATTCTCAACTTCTTAAAAAGACGCACAATTCTGATCTTCAGAATGACTTCTCGTATTATCGTCGATCAATTAGCAAGTTTAAAATGATGGATAAAGTAAGTCCATTTATGGGTTTGGCTAAACCTACTCCAGGGCAACGAATCTGTTGAGGCTTTATTAACAGATGAGGAAGCAAATTACATGTCTCTATTCTTTGCTCAACATACTCCCATGTTCAAATCACTTGCTCAAATGCTAAACGAGCACATCAAAAAGGTAAGCTCAAGGGCCTTTCAACCTTTAAGCAGTTTCTAGAAACCAGATCTTGGGACCAGCATTTCAAGCTATTTGGCTGCACTCGCTGGTTCCTGCTATCACAGCATTATGAAGCAAAGGTATAAAAGAGTTCAAATAATATACTGATTAGAGTTAAGGGTTTCAGGAGAAGATAGAGACAACATTTTCCGAGCCTTGGTTGGCTGTACCATTCTCTATGACTCCATCCACCCAGATGGGGTTTTTATTAAGGGATCACCCATTGATGTGAGTTTATTTTCTTTTGTAATTCTCAACTGCTTCCTAGGTTAAACAGGTCGTCAAGGCCTTGAACACCGCCAGCTCAACCCTCAATGAGCCACTAATGAATGGTCTTAGGTTTAATTTTGTTCATCTGAATGACAAGACAACTCCTAAGCAGATCAAGTCTATATTGGGGGCAAATTAAAACGACTTAACGTCTCGCTTTTAGTTTCCTGTAGCCCTAGGTATTTTCCAAGCTACTTTGGGAATCTAAGCCACTGGCGGCTTTTGAATCCTGTGGGTGGGCTTTAGAAATACAAATTGAAGCTATGGTCAACTTCTACATGCTATCAGAGGTAGAACCTGTAACTCTATGTCCCAATCTTCCTTCTAAACAACCTTAACCCCCTCCCTTAATTTTCTCACTGCAGTAGCATCAACTAATTCCATGATTTTGTTAAACACTCTAACCTATTTTTCCAATTCTCCTATCTTTTTACTTCATCAATCTTAGGTATATACTAATGCTTGTATCTAGTTTAAGCAATGTGCATTTTGATCAATGTTATATCATGTCTAATTGGCTTGCTAATGTCAAAGATATGCATCCCAAGGCTAAATGAATACAAATTCGTTAGAAAGTTTCTTCAAGTCTCTCAGCTAAGTAAAATGGCAGGACTAGCATACATCCAGACAGACGTGATTGGGCTGCCAAGATAGATATCAGTCCCTATCTAGAAAATAGTTTATCTAGCATTTGCAGGATTTAATTTCATAGAGTTCACAACATAAATTTACTACCCCTGTTCAATCCAACTTAAAGCTTGTGCACTGTCTTTCAACAAGTGTGAATACAATTTAACATCCAACCATGAAATAGAGCAATTCACCAAATGGAGAAGAGTATCTTCAAAGCCACCAAGTAAACTTACAGGATGATTTTATCTGAGCTCAAATGTTTGGTATTAGAAGTAAAAATGTTAAAGCTAGAAAGCATTATCAGGTTAGTAGGACCAGATTAAATATACACAACTTTAGGTATGCTAAATTTTATGGCTCTGATACATTTTTGTTAAGGATTGGAAAGAAAAATGGCAAAAGTTTAGCAGATTAAGTAAAAAAAGTTGACATGAATAACCATGAAAATCCAGGCATGGGTTGTGATTAGACATTGGTTGCCCACAGCTTATGGGGCATTTTAAAACCTGCTTATATCAATGGGTTTCCCATAACACTAAATAATGAAATGTAAAGCTTCATCTTAAAGTTCTTTATATATACTTTAAATAATCCATGGGTACAATACAGCCCAAACCACCTTTTATTGGCCCAATACAACCACAGCTCACTGATGATCAACCCTGCTCAAACCACTTTACCTATCTTTACTCGATTTAAACCCAGCTCGGATATTTTTACCAAGCTCATAAACATCCTAAACCTACAAAAAATCTACAGATCCTGCTGACTGGGCAAAAGTTCAGAAACCCAGCTTTCTGTGTTTTTTATTAAGAAGGCTAAAAATTAAAAAAATCCACTCTTAAAATATTTCATTTCCATATAAAAAACTACTCCCCTTCTAATTTTCACCTGACAATAAGCTGCATTTAAAATGGCTACCAATATAGGCCCAGTGCTATTGTCAGGAATATTCCTGGCATTAAGGAGAAAACTGTTTCTAAACACAACACCACATCATTCAGTACAAGAGAAACCCCTAATTGGATATCTGCAGGGAACACGATAAAAGATGCTGGTGCAACCAGAATGGAGAAAAGCTCAAAATAAAAGGAAAAATAAATTTCTATAAAATACACCAAAAATCCTGTGTACTCTGCCGGCCCAGGCACCAACCACTCTCGCGACCACACACCCACCCCTAGCCAGTCCAGGTCCTGTTGCCAGAAATGAAAACTCCCAAAAAGAGACTTTGGAAATGCAGAATATGTATTTTCAAAATCCAAATAAGAAATTTCCTAAAAAAGTGAATTTGGGGAGTCCCAGTACCCAGCCCTCTAACCTATCCTTGTTAACTTGTCCCAATAAGGCAAATCCAGGTGACCAGAGTTCAGAACATGAAGAGAAGTTCATGATCAAGACCAAAAATTCCCAGATTGGCAATAATTCACCACATAGCTAAACAACTGTGCAGGAAATGACCAGAGGCTCACCAAGAAATGCACAGTTACACTCAAACCAAGATATTGGGTACCCCAATCCTTTTTTTCACCCATAATTTCCCTTACATGAGAGCAATTATAAATAAAGAAACCCTATTCAATGACTATTTTTTGCTATCATTGAGGGAATGTTCTCTTCAATATCTATCACATAAATCAATTCTTTACTTAACCAGAGCAAATAAACTTATCAAATCAATACCCCACCCCAAGTTGAAGATGAATCATCTAATCTTCACAGCTATTCTAACAGCTTGTCTTGGGTTTGAAGGCAACCAGCAGACATATGCTCAGTTTGGACCTGAACCATAAGGACCTGAAGAGATATCATACCAGGAGCCAACACAACTTGACTCCTTGTATTCTGCCCCTTGGACACCTTTGGTGTCATCTTGCCCAATATCAACCTGGCTATTTGTGTGTCCTTCTATGTTACACTATGTCATGAATGACATTTCAATAATTGTATTAAAACCCTGGGAATTGAAACCTGGGTCTCAGGAAAAGCCTTATGTTGACCAGAGTAGACAGGAGTCCGCCCAACTGCCAGTTGGGTCAAACCCTGGACCACCAGAGATAGCTGTCCCCAACCAGGAGGAACAGAAACCTGCCAACCTGCCAAGTGTCAATACTGGAGGTTCAAAATCAACATTAGAGACCCTGGAATTGAACCCTGACCTTCCAAAGACTACTCAAGTCACACAAAGTGGACGGAAACCCTCCAACTCGTTAAATTGCAGATCTGAGTTGACGAGTTACTCTGAGACCTGCCAGTCTCCTGAGGACAATTCCCCAAATGGTTGCCAGATTGCTGCCAACCTTGCACCACCAAAGATCCAGACCTATGCAGAGGTTGCAACTTGCCTTAAAGAGGTTAAAACAAAACCTACTGCTAACTCTGCCAATGACCACCAGCAGCTGCCAGTCTTCCATCCAGAATGGGTAGTACAATTGAACTGCTCAGGTGATATGGTGAACAATAGTGGCGGAACAAAGTATCACCAATTCTGTTCACCAGAGCAGGCACAACCTGTCACAGTAGGTTCCATCATACCAGGAATTATCCAGCCAAGTAGAAAGGCTTAAAAAGCCCGCAAACCTTTAACAAAATTGACTAAATTAACAGATTTA